>CAAKHF010017732.1:14547-37153 GCA_901007745.1 Hippocampus kuda | reverse complement strand
AACGTGCCCCCCCCCCCCCCCGCATCCAGGTCCTGAAGCATCCAAGTGGGCCCAGACCGTCACCCTACCACCGTCATGGTAAACCCTTGTGATCATCATCTTTTTCTGAAACGCTGCGTTACATTTACACCGGATGTAATGAGACACGCGCCTTCCCCAAAATGTTCGTCTATTCTCGTGCTTTCAAAATGGAATGGTGGATTCCTTTTTGTCTCCACTCCAGAACGTTGGAATATTGGAGTAATATTTGCTCCCTCAAATATTCTGGGGGTATCGTTTTTGCACTTTAAAGATCAACAAACACATTTACATATCAGACAAAGATAACCCAAGTCCAAATATTTGTCGTCTGTGTATGAACATATTCATTTCCCGACTGCCTCGTTTAATTCCCGAGGCCCCCCCTCAAGTAACGTGTTACGAGGTGGTCGTCTTGAACATCTCTAGTGGACAGCTGTGGTTGAGGTCAATAAATGAGCCGTCTGGAGCAGGATTCCTGCTTCATTTGCCTTCATCTGATCAGAAACCGAATCTGTAAAAAGATCCATTTGCGTATCTCTGACATTATTTTCATTGCTTGTGTTTGTTGGGGGGGGGGCGGGGGGGCAATACACGAGAAGAGACTCTTGGAAAAAATATAATTGCCTGTGAAATCGGAATTGCAATGTTGCAATTGGGTGATGTCCCCAAATTGCACATCCCAAATCACAAGCCCTCTCTGATGAGATCGGCGAGGCGTCTGAAGGCCTGTTGGCGGGGAAACGGCAGAGAGTCGGTGTTTTGGATCGTGTCGTGCGTGCGCGCGTGTGCGCGTTTTCGCTTGCGCGTGCGTACTTCATCCATCTGCTCAGGCGTGGACAGTGAAAACGCCGCCCTGACGTGAGACGACGGCTCGCTGCTGTCGATGGAGAACACGGCTCCCGGGACCAGCAGCACCTTTGGAGAAAACAACAAAAAAAAAAAAAGGAAGCGGGACAAGGCGTAAGCACACGCGACAGGACCGGGGCGCCGCTGCTGGCAAGCTCGACGGCACGGCTCGGCGTCAGCGCCTGCACACCTCCTTCTCCAAGGCTTTCTCCACGATGAGCTGGCGGCTGTCGCGGACGCCCGTCAGCTCCAGCCACAGAAACATCCCCGCCGAGGGCGCGTGCCATTTGGCCAAACCTGAATCCCGTTGCGCAAAGGTTAGACACGCTTTTCTCCAGCCGGCCATTTCCACACATTTGCTTCTCCTGTTCGGGGTCGCGGGGAGCCCTCAGCGAGCGGGTTCGCCACCATGTCGCTTTTGACCGTTGCCGCGCGCTCCTTTTCCCCAAATGCCTTTTCTGGTGCATGACATCGCATGGAACCACACACACACACACACACACACCACTAGCCAAAAGTGGAACTTGTGGTTGCGTCACTCATTCATCATTCAGATCTTTCGGTCGGCCGTTTGTTCTTTGCGTTGTACCTGTGAGCCACTTGTGAGCGGAGCTCATCATGGCGTCCCGCTGCTTTCTGTAGAATTCGATCACCCTGCGGCAAGGCGGAAAAAAAAAAACCAGGACGGCTTCCGATACGCGTCTTTGCCGAACGCCGCGGGGACAACATACCCGTCGATGTGCTGAAGAAAGCCATCTTGGCCCCAGTTGTGCAAGAGCTGCGACACCATGAGCTGCGCAGGAAGGAGGGCGAGACGCACACGGAGTCGGGATCAAACCTTTTCGAACCCCAACTTGGACCGCCTGACCAACGCGTCCTCATCCCGCCATTCGCGTCTTGAACCGCGATCGCTTTGGAAACGGCGAGTCGGGCTGGGCCGGCCATCCGAGCCCCGATTTCCATTTTGGCTTCCCGCCGTCATTCCCGGCAAAAACCACGGGACACGGGTGGCGAACCCAACGGCAAGAGCGTCTTGGTTTGAGGCGCATCGCCAGCGTGACGCTCGCATTGCACGCCTCAGGGATGCCCATGCAAAAGTATTTCCGTTTTGGTCCTTTTTTGGCACCTCCCTTTCCCAGAGGAAAAAGATAAACCTCCAATATACCAAAAAAAAAACCCCAAAAGCGCACGAAGCTATGTGGCCTCCCGTCGTTTGTTGCGACGCAGTGGGGTTTTTTTGTTTTGCGCTTCTATTTGCCATCATCTCGCGAAGCACGATCTTTTGGCTCCCGATGGCGGCGATGGCAAATGTTGCCGAGGCTTCGTCTGTCCACGCCAGCGAGGCGGCGCAAAAAGCGGCTCACCTGCGTGAAGGTGCTGGTGTGCATGCTGGAGGCCTGGATGTGCAGCACCACCCGCTCCACCAGCGGCTTGGGCCCCGTCACAAAGCCGATCCTCAAGCTGAGGCGGGCAAACGCTGCGTTAAAAGTCGGCAAAAGCCGAGCCCGGCGCGGGGCCGTGACGATCGGGGCTTACCCCGAAGACAGGATCTTGGAGAAGGAGTCCATCCTGATGATGCGGCCGTCCACGTCCATGGAGAGGAAGGTGGGCGCCCAAGGCCTGTCGAACTGCAGGAAGTAGTAGGGGTCGTCCTCCACGATCAGCAGGTCGTACAACCTCGCCAGCTGCGCACGGTGACAAAAATCAGCCACGCGTGGCGGCTTTGGCGCATGCAGGCCACCTTCTACATTGAAAGCCTTTTTGCAAATGTCACCGAAGAGGGGCTGCTTCAGAAGCTCCCTCGCCGCCATTCACTCGCTTTTGCAAAGCGTCAAGGCTTCATCCGGAGCAAACGCAAAGTCAACTTGGCATTGTTGGAAAGACGACCCACGTGCCTGAACTTGCCGCATTTGAGCGGCGGCCGCCTGGGTCAAATGCCGTCTTGAGCTAACGTGCATCTGGACGGGCTACTCGGCGCGGGCACGATGGCCGAAAAGTGGTCGTTTTGCGCAGCATCCGCAGGCGGGGCTTTCATGAACTCGACTGCGCGCAAATGTTCACGCCGCCTCTCCATTTGAAATTCGGCATCGCGCTATTTCCCAGACTGCCAATCGACAGGTCGTATCCGAGAAGCACAACGAGCTCTTCATTCCCATCAGCGACGCTTTTGACTTTGCTGGTGTGCGGAGGCCGGTCGACGCGTGCATTTTCTTTCAAGTGGCCTGACTGAGGACGCGATGCGACACGATGAGTCTTTGCTCACGCTTTTCGTGCGCGAAAGCAGCAATGTGCTCGTCTCGATCGAGGCTCACGACGAGTACGAAGGATTTCCCTCTTCTGCAAGATTCTTGGAGATTCCGCATCGGTCGGCGTGCGGCCATCAAAACGGGGACAGTCAATGGACAGGAAAGGCACCTGGTAGATTTCCCTCTTCCTCGGCGCGGTCAAGGATGCCCCGGTGGGGTTCCCCCCGTTGGGAATGGTGTAGAGGACCTTGGGCCTGCGAGCGTCCGACGGGTCCCAACGGGACAAGACCTCCTCGAGGGCCGCCGGTATCATGCCGTGCCGGTCGCTGGCGACGCTGACGATGTTGCAGCCCAGCGGCTGGAGCTGCCTTACAAGACAAGAGGCGGCGGGTTGGAGCGGTCGTCGCCGCAAAAGTCCCTTTGGGCGAGCGGGCGGGCCAGCCGCTCTTACCGCCGCCAGCGTTCCGGGGTAGGTGGGCGAGTCCAGCAGCACGTCATCTCCCGGGCCGACCAGCATCTCCATCACCTGCCACACCGCACGGAAGCTGAAACGGCGCCGCGGAGCGCCAGATCAAAAACGGGGCGGGGAGGCACGCACCTTGCAGAGTCCCTCCTGGCTCCCTGTGGTCACACACACGTCCATCTGTCCCTCCTCGCCACCGGAGGCGGCCGTCGGCGGGTCGTGGAGCCTCTTCTGCAGCTCCTTCATCCACGTCAGCAGTTCGGGGATTCTGCGCCCGGGTCACACGTTTCCATGAGCTCTCATGCGGGCCAAAAGTAACACTGACCTTGAGCGCGCACGGCTCCCATCACTTCTCATTAAAAAAAAAAAAAAAAAAAAAAAGGTTGCAAATAAAAACATGTTTTTGTGAATAAGAGAAGATTTTGGGGGGTGTTTGATCATTTTTCCGGGTATGTGCACGTGCGAGAGTTTATGTGGTTGAGCGTGAGAATTTTGGGGAGTGAGAGAGGGAGTGATTTGGTCTGTCTGTGTGGTGTGCGTTGAGAACAGCGTGACGAGTTGAAGCACGTTACCCATTGGAGGCGGAGTACTGGAGGGCCCTTTTCATGGCCACCTGGTCGAAGGAGACCGCCGGGCCGTCCTTGACCTTGATGACGGCCGACTCAAAAGGGAAGGTGTCGGGGTTGGGCGACCCTGCGGCCAGTGAAATCAGCGATGGGGGCGAGCGCAGCTGCAGCTCCGCTTTGGACCCGCAGCACACCAGGAGAGCGGGACAACCGCAAACAAAGCACATTCATTTGTGCATCCGCAAGCATTCGCAACACTTCACTTTCATTTTGGACTGCATTCTTTAAATATTGCTAGTCTCTAAGTTGTTACTTTTTTGTGCTATGTCTGACTGAATAAGGAACATTTTCTGGCCTTTTCGACTCTAGCCGCTGCTCATCCAACCTGGTAGATGTGCTGTCAAAAGAAAACCTCAAGTATGCAAGCGCCCCCCCCCCAAAAAAATATTTCTCTCATGTTGTCAGTATGAGATGATGTGTGTGGCATTTTGAGAAAAAAATAATAAACGTGAAAATTGCTTCCCGTGGGCGCTAAACGTTTATTCGTGCATTTATTTTGTGGACACTCACTCAGCATTCTGATGGGCGACGGCTTCCTCGCTGCACTGACAGCCGTGAGGAATCGAGCGTAATTCATGTTTCCCGTCGGCAGCCTTGCTCTGCAAACCACTCACAGGCACTCCAGTCAAGTGTTCCTAATAATGCGACAAGCCTTTTTAAAAACCGCTACAACTTGACAACGCTTGTCATAAGGCGGACATATGAATCCTCGTGAGTGACAAGCTCGGGTCGGCACTGAGAAAAGTAAATCTCGTCGTAGGTTTATGACGTCACCGACAAGGCGCGCTTCGCAGAGCGGTCATTTGAGAGCTGGCTGACGCCGGTTCGTCGAGTACTTCCGGAAACGTCAACCAACTCAACAGTAAATAAATCAAACACACAGGTCAAGTCCCGTTCGGAAAGGCGGGGCCACGCAAGACACGCTTACAGCAGCGATTCCCAACCTTTTTTTTTTTTTTTTTTAGCTGAGGCAAATATTTCCCCACGGGAAAAAAAAAAAATCTCATCGCGCACCACTGAGCAACAACATGATGAGCGAAAAGGGCATACAGTATGCCGGTTAAAATGACATGGGTTTACCTTCTGTCATCTACCGGAAGAGCATTTGATTGTGTCGCCTGTTACTATGTGTGGATGGCATCGATAAATTGGCAAAAATAAGGTTTTCAATTCGAAAATCATTGTTTTTGCCAAAGTAATTCACGTGGGTTGTGATACCGCGCTACACCTGTTGCGAATCACTGGCTGCCAGTGCGAAGTTCATGCAAAAATCAAGCGCTGCTCATGCTATGCGTCTCGTTGCCGCGAGAGGGCAGTGGGCGTAAACACGACAGCAAAAATGGACGGAACTAGAGGAAGATGCGTCAATTGTGTGTGTTGTTAGCATTAGCTCGTGCCAGAAAACGGAACTCCTGCCTTTATCTCGTACTCTTTAACGTTGGATCCGCCGATTTCTGAATGCTTTCTGGCCGCCCAATCCCATTTTTATGGTGACCAAATTTAACACTTGGTACTTTGCGGCGCAAGTCAAGTTTGCGTGGACTTATTTTTGAGTGCCTTTGCTGACATGCACTGAAGAGCCTCTGCTGCTGTCGTGATTTCAATGGGGAAAAGGAAAGACGTGGTTCATTCCAGATTTCTCTGTACGTATCGACTCTCTTGACGAGTTTTAATGACCTCCCGCTAAACTTCAGGCAGCTCCCCCCCCCCTCGCTGACTATCTTTAAAACTCGTTCGAAAGCTCATTTTTATTCTTTGCCTTTTGACTCAGCATGAGGCTTGCTTTTTAGTTGGACTGCTTCTGGCGCTTTTACTGTCTTCATTATCCATCGTTTGTTGTTGTACGCCTTATTTTTGCTCCGTGTGCAGCACTTGGTAGACCGCGATGATCGTTTTCAAGCGCCCCCCAAACATACAGTTGCGTTTTCCCTTGCAGGCGAAGGCGGCTTGGGGCCGCACGGCATGCACAAGCACAAGCATAAAAAACACAAGAGGCACAAGAGGAAACATCACGGCCTCCCCGCGGTGCCGGAGCCCGTCGTCGCCCCTCGGCCTCCCCCGCAGCTGCGGCTCAAAATCAAGTTGGGAGGGCAAACGCTGGGGACGAAGAGGTGAGACTGACAGACTGACTGACTGCCACACGTCACGCGCAGGTGGCCACGCCTGTTTCACTGCTGCTTTGACCCTGCAGTGTTCCGACTTTCACCGTGCACCCCGGCGTGGCTTGTCCCCCCTCACCACTGATGATTGTGGAGGATGAGGATGACGCCGAGGAAGATGACGAGCCTTCTGTGCCTCTGGAGCAGTATCGGGCCTGGCTCGGTGAGAACCAGTCTAGCAAACCCCCCCGGTGATGATTTTTGACCGTCGACTTGTCACTGATTTTTTTTTTTTTTTTTTTTTTTTGCCATGATCCCAGAAATGGCAGCTTATGATGGGTCGGCAAATAGATGTTTGGTTTCAGATGACCATCGGTGTTTTGTCACCAAATACAGAGCTTGTTGCGCCAAAATAAGCCTCCAGGAAAAACAACAAATTGCCCAAGATTGCAACCAGTTGAGGGTGTACCCCGCCCTGTGGGGCCCCAAGACTGCTGGGATAGGCTCCAGCGAGCCTCGTTGGGATAAAGCGCTTCGGCTAATGGATGGATGGCCAAGAATGAATATTGCATTTGGTTGCTGCTCAGGCGTGTGCACAGAAAGAACCCTGCTGGTGCTCTACCACATTTTTTACTTAATACTTAAAACATGAGAAAAATACTTCCCCCAAAACTGCTTTGATATCAGATGGGCATTTCAGTTGTTTGAATTTTGCTGCTTGCTCTTTGAACAAGGGCGCGTAGACGAGATATATGCCCTGTAACTTTTCCGCAGCCCTTTGTGTACTGACCGCGTTAACGTAAATGAATGCGTTGAACCGTGTTTCTGAATTCTGTGAAGAAATTTTTGGCAATGGGCGTCCTGTTTGGGTTTTTTTTTTTTGCGCCTCCCGAAATGTCTGTGCGCATATGTCATTGTCCGTCTCAGATGAAGACAGCAACATGGCCACGTCTCCTCTGGCCGACATGGACTCGGACTCCATGTTGGGAGTGCCCGTGGACGAGGAGGAGAGGTGGCTGGACGCTCTGGAGAAGGGGGAGCTCGACGACAACGGCGAGCTGAAGAAGGAGGTCGACGAATCTTTGCTCACGGCCCGACAGGTGAGGAGGAGGAGGAGTTTGTGTGTGTGTTTTTTTTGCCCACAGACACGTTGTGCTTTTCAGAAAGCGCTACTCCACAAGCAGCAGATCCAGCCCCTCTTGGAACTGCCCATGGGCTACAAGGAGAAGGAGATGACCGCCGAGATGATGCAGAAGCGGGAAGAGCGCGCTCGCAAGCGACGCTTGCAGGCGGCCAAGAAGGCCGAGGAGAACAAGAACCAGACCATCGAGAGACTCACCAAGACCAGCAAGGCCAAGATGAAAAGCACGCGGGAGAAGAAGTCCAAGCAGAGCCAGTGTCCCATGGTCCGCTACAGCGACTCGGCCCGAGGCGTGACCGTCTCTTTCCCCGCGGGCGTCCCCGCGCCCGAGGCCGCGCCCCGCGCTGCGCCGCCCGCGGCCCCCGTCGGCTGCGGCGTGAGCGGCTGCTCCAACCCCAAGAAATACAGCTGCTCCATAACGGGCGTCCCTCTCTGCAGCCTGCAGTGCTACCAGAGGAACTTGCGGTTAGCCCGCAGGACTGGCTCTCGCTCTCCGGACACGGACGACCGGATAACATCACTTTGAGAAAAGAAGACTCGCTCCGACGATTCTCCAAAGGAAAGACAAAAAGTCGCTCGCTTCAAGTGCTTCAGTCGTCAGGCCCGGTTGAAGTTTCCTGTTCAAGCAACACCAAGACAGTGGAAACATGGACATGGGAAAGGGCACCATGTGCCCTGCCCCTCCATTTCCTTGACTGCTTCCTTTTTTTTTGTTTTGTTTTTTTCTTGCTAGTCAGAGCGCTTGCTTCTAAAAGGTTTTCCTTGCCTCATCTGAGCTAAGTGGAAGTGAGCGAAAAGCAATGAAACTGGAAATGAAAACTGAAAATGTTAACGTTTGCGTTCAATACGAAAAGGCTTCGAAAACACGCAAAGCAACAAACTAGCCATTTGACTTCAACTAACAGACGACAAGTCTAGCGACAATGTCCTTTGTTTTTGTCTATTCATATCATACGTGAGCTGTCGGGGCGTTCATTTTGAAGTATGACAGTGCGTCCGTGCGGAAGGAAGGTCAAAACAGTCGTTTGAGAAATGGAGTTGATGACACAATACGTAATCATCAATTTTTTTTTCAAATCTCAAACTCGACAAACAACTGTCCGTTCAATTTCTGAACCGCTTCCCCTCACGAGGGCCGCGGGTGCGCCGGAGCCGATCGCAGCCGTCTTCAACGCCCTCAACGGGTCGCCAGCCAGTCGCAGGGCACACCCATCGACAAACAACAACCATTCACACGCACTCACAACATGCAACAATTTATCTCCCCCAAAAATTGATACCAAAACAGAGCATTAAAAAAAAAAATAACGACGAGCTCTAAAAACAAAAACAAACAAAAGCCAATGTCAAACCGATCGATCACGACCAATCCCAAAGCCATCAGCACAAGATCCAGTTTTGGCGACCAAATTCTTTGGGTCCAGTCGTGAGGTCACGTGGCCAAACTGAAGGAGAGCCTGAAGGCCGTCTCCACGGGAGCCGGCGGCACCGAGTCGTGAAAGCACACGTAGACCTCCTGAGGGACGGGCTCCAGCAGCAATCGCCTGCCCGATTGGAAAGAAAGCGGCACGCCTGTCAAACTCGACCGCGGCGGGACGCTCGCCTGCCGCAGTCGGTCGGACGTACCCGATGACCCAGTAGGTCAGGGTGGGAGCGGCTTTCCTCGAGCTTGTCCCGTTTTCGGGTACACACTGGAACAGGACTCCGTGCTCTTTGACGCGGCTCGCGCCCCGAGGCCTCGCTGCCGACGGCTGGTCCTGGAGGGGAAAAAGGTCACGCGAGACGATCGTCCTCCCCTCCCCGCCCCAAAATAACAATTGGCGCTGGTGGGCGTGACCAAGGCATGGCTGCGTACCTGCTCCGGCATGTTCTCTTTGAACAGCGCCCGAATGGACAGGCAGCAGCGGTAAAAGTTGCCAATCAGGGACGGGGGGATGGATCCGCCGAGCTGAGCCTCCTCCGCCGGCGTGGGCGCGATGAAGATTCCCCGGACCGTTTCCACCAGCACGTAATGGAACAGGACGCTTTCGGCGCTCGGCCTGCGGCGCACACGCGACGGAGACGCGGTCAGTTCGGCCCGGGCGGGCTGTGGACGCGGGCAGGAAAATGTGAGGACACACAAACTTGGCAGACATTTGGTCCGGGTCCCTCCGACTGCGAGTCTTCATGAGCGTGCCCAGGTGGAACGGGGTCGAGGGCTTCGTCCGCTGGATCTGACGGAAACAAGTGCGACAAGCGAAATCCGGGTGGGCTATGTGCTTGCTTTCTGTTGTGGAATTTCGTGACTGAAGGCAGGGTGGTACCGTGCAGTCTTTTTTTTGGGGGAAAAGGGGGGGTTGTGGACCAGCAGCAGATTTTGCTTTTTCGCAAATCACGGGAGTCTTCCAAAAACCTTTCATGAGGATTAACGGGGTATGAAAGGCCGTTTCGAGGAAAGGGGTCAAGTTCAAGTTCTTTTTTTAACTTTTCGCCCGCTCCGACCAAACATTTTGGCTCCTCCCACAAAGGAAAAATGAAAAAAAAATCAAATCAACTCAACTCAGCACCAACTTGTAACTTGACTCTTGCTAAGTAGACCCCCCCCCCCAAAAAAAATATCCTCCTTTTTCAAGTTTGTCCTTCTTGTTTGAATTCCCATGAAAATTGAATTTGAATTGAATTTTCTATTCATTCAAAAGAATTGAACAATGAAACTTCTTTTTTTGGTTCCTTCATGCATACAAAAAAGAAAGATGAATTACAGGCACAACATTTGACTTTGTGTGATACATTACCCTTTAGTAGTGAAGTTTATAGCGGTGAGAAATATCTGCAAAAATCCACTGATTTTTCTGCTTTTTTGGGGGGGGGATTCAGTGTCATTGCCTTTAGTTTGTGTTGTAATGCGTTAAAAAAATGATCTGCCTTTTGCTGATTTCAAAAGCAAATGGTGTCTGATGACTCGTCGGGGTCCGATTTCCAACCCTTTGATGCGATCGTTACCTTGAAGATGCCTCCGCTGGCATCAGGCGAGTCCTGTCGCCCGGCCAGGATCTTGGCAGGAGAACCCGAGCCGGTGTCGGCGTAGACCTCGCCACCCCGATCTCGGGCCTTCTCCCGACCCAGCCCGTCTAGGCGGGCCTGGGACAGGCCAGCTTGCGGGAACCAGTCGGCGCAGAGCAAGCGCGGAGCGGCGGCCGCGCTTAGGCGCTCTTCGACGACCTCCTCCAGGGTCTCCAGTCGTTGCAGTGCGGCCGTCACCTGCGGCCGCGGCGTCGGTTTAGGGTTCTGCCACCAATGCGCGAGCCATCATGTTGCTGCGAGCGGCCGCACCTGGTCCACATAAACGCGGTCGGGTCCCAGAGACGCATCGTAATGCGCCGCGCAGCCGCCGGCTTCCAGCAGCACGCACAGCCGCCAGCACCTCTGGCAGGACAGGACACACACAGCCACTCTTACGTACTGTCCGCGTCAACGTGGATGACATTCCCTCAACAACCCAAAACCCACAAACATGAAAATGTCTTCCTTTTGCACTGCTGCACTCTAAAGCAGCTAGTTATAAGAGAAGCTAACTGGTTACAACCAAGCTAGCTATCACAATGATAACTAGAGGCTAGCTAGCTGGCTAGTTATAATAAAGCTAACTAGTGACTCACTAGCTAGTTACTAATTATCTAATGCAAAAAAAACCCCAAACATTGTTCTTTTGGACGAGAAAGCCGAATGATCCTCCGTTTGTCACTTGCATTGCTAACCGCATGCGATTGATCAACAACTGCCGCTGCTGTGCCATGTTCGTCTCGGGCTAGCGATTCGAAAAATGGTGGCGCGGTATTGTACTCTCGACTCTTAATTGTATTGTGTAATAAAGTAAACGACGTATTCTCATTCTGAAATGCTTTTTCTTCTTCTGTGCAGACGTACGGCAAGACCCAAACGAATACATGAATTGCTAAAATTCCAAAAAAAAATTTTTTTTAATTTTAGCAATCCCATTAACTTGAATAACCTTGATGCTGATTCGGGAACAATTAGCGGCGGGAAAATCGGTCCGAGCGATTTTGCACGCACGCTCAATTGGAGGCATTCGAGGCATTTCTGAGTGGATGAGGCCCATCGACAATCAAAAGTGGATTTTGGACTTTTGCACTAACCAGGGCCACGATGAGGAGGAAGTGGCGCCCGGGACGGGAGCCCTGAAGAAAGACCTCCCGCCAGACGAGCGGCTGGCCCACGCTCCGCCGGGACGTGGCGGGAGGCGGCGGGTCGTGGTGCCGCATGTACAGACACGCGTCCAGCAGGTCCTCTTGGGGGAGATGGTTGGCGATCAGGTGGGACTGTTGGTGACAAGTCCGAGCGTTTCCACTTGCCGGACCACTTGGAAGGAAACAAGCCACCCGCGGACGCTTCCGCTCACCTTGTAGAAGAGACAAGAGCCCAGGATCCCGTAGAGGCGCCTCAGACCAAAGAAGGCTTCTGACTGACGAGCAGGAGGGGAGGGGGGGAGCATGTCGAGTGAATTTCCGCGAGTGACAACCCCACAAAATGCAGCAAAAAGGTACCCCAGGTCACCATTTCTCCAAAATCCGAGGCCTCAAGGTCAGTGAGAACCGAGTCCACGTCTGTCTGCCGAGACACCACAAGTTCCAAAGTCATGATGACAAAACAAGGCCAACATTCAGACTTCCACAAAGTATCTCAAAACTGACAATGAAGCACGAACATGTCCCCCGCCCCCCCAAAAAAAAAAAATCACTAAAAGCAGGAGAATCATATCTATTTTTATTTATTGAAAATAACGGTCATGTGGGATATTATTATGATTTCATCTTCTTCCTGATACAACAGAATGTCATTCTGGCGGTTGAACCCTTGGACAGGGGCGCTTTGTGGGGGGGCTATTCAGCACAAATCTTGCAGCGTGTACACTTGAAAAAAGAGCCTGTTCTCTTGACATTCTCTTTTTTTATGTCTTACAGGAAACTCCCGTTCAGCACAGGTTCTGTGTTTGCATTTTATTTCGTTCTGACACACGTTTATTTTGGGTGTGATTCCATTATCAGCCGTTAGGTGGTGACACCCTTCAGTTTGCCACTGTGTACATTTGAAAGAAGTTTGAAAAGACAAAAGGGTTTCAACCATACAAAGCATACCGTACTTTTTCTTTTTTTAAGTGCGGTTGCATTATTTGGTGTTCAAGGACCTACGCCTGCGACGGAGGTGGGATTTCTGCATCATGTATTATTTTGACAACACAACGCGAACTCATGTCATGAAAGTATTGCGGTGCTTTGTGGAGCTGGAAGAGTCGAATGGCATTTCAGTTGCTTTCGACGGCGACCACCGGCGCAATCACTCACTTTGACTCGTACAGGCAGCGCGAGCCAGCGCACAGCCGGCAGCCCGTCCAGGAAGATGTTCCCGCGGTTGTCGGTGGGCGGAGCCAAAGGGGAATCGGACGGCCGCATGAGCCGCAGGAAGAACAAGCGGAAGAAGCGGTCCAGCTGCGGCGTGTGCTCGGTCCTTCCGAAGGCCCTGCGGAGGCCCGGCGATCAAACGCACCGCCGAAAGGCGAGACGCGTCGCGCGCTTGGCATGCGTGACCGACCTGGCCAAGGATCCGTACATGACTCGTAACGTCCGCACGGCATCGCCCACCAGCGTCTGCAGGCACGGCAAAGGAACCCTGGAAGGAAAGTTGACGCTCTTCAGAGACGCTCGTCCCCAGAGCACCGGCCAGGAACTCGGACTGGGAATTGTGACCCCCCCCCCTTAGTATTGTGATTGAGGATGTGATTATTTTACTCAAGCATATCTCTCCATTCCTTTTTTGTTTTTTTTTAAACACACACAAGCAATTAAGGAACCCGCCGACCAACCGAGATGAATTAGATGACTTGCTCAGCCCTGCCAGGAGCCGGCGCGCGGCGGCTGCGTACCTTTCAGCAGGAAGTCCAACCACCAGCAGGGCATCGTCTTCCTTCCAGTAGCCCACGTGCACCAGATGCTTGTCCGGCAGCAGCAGCGTTGAGCTACAGGAGCAGTCAAACGCGGGGGGGTGGGGGGGGGGCAAGAGTGGGTTGAGTGAACGCGTCAAAAGGCGCACAAGCTTGACCGGCGCAAAGTGACCGGAACGTACGACTCCGGTCCCAAAGTAGAAGCGATTGTCAAATGACGGGAACGGTCAACAAATCACCCAAACGGTTTGGGTCCTGAATATACGAAAGAAATGCTGATGAAATATAAACCCAGTTGAGGCCCGCAGACGTTTGTCAATTAGTGGAGATCAGAGTTCAAAGTAAACACGGTGAGGCAGTAACGGGCTGTTATGCCGCACGCACAGACAGCAGAATAAGCCGCCAGCGGCAGTGAAGTCAGCTCCGAGTGTCAAGGAAAGGCTTTTTTTTCTTTGGAACGGCTCCTTTCAAAGTTGTGGTTTGAAGTATGAGGAACACGCCGAGTCCCTTTGTGTTCTGAAAGATCCGACGGTAAAGCAGCTGCCTTGCCTGGCCTTGCCAAGTCTGGTGCCCGCAGTACCTGACAACGTGACCTCCTGTGACACTGTCCAGCATGTCGCACAGCGTCATGAAGATTCCCCTAGCGCCCTTGAGCCGCGCGGCTGCCTCCGACGCCGGGTACTGGTACAAGATTTCCTCCTGCGCACACCACAGCCCAGAGCGCCGTCTTTTCACAGACATGCCGAAACGAGACGCGGCTCCGGACGGACCTCCAGATGGACCTCGTCCCGCGGCGACTTGGCATCCATTTGCAACGACAGGTACATGAGCGCGTGCGGGACGCCGCCGACGGCCGGCTCCGGCCGGGACGCGTCCTCCCCGGGCAGCGGACGCACCGGTGGGACGACGGGCGCGGAGGCCGTGGCCGGGCAACCCGGTCCGGAGGCGCCGCTCGGATTGGTGGACGTCGCCAAGGTCAGCCTCACCTGAAGGAGGGCGAGATACTTCTCAACAAGCGACACGGAAACTTGAAAAACAATGCGGGGGAAATAAATGGCTGGGTGCCCGCCATATGGATGCCGCCCCCCCCCCTTGCACACAACTGAGCCAAGGGGGTAACGAAGCCTTTCGTTTGGAAAAGTAGCTGTGTGGATGCAGCTGGCCTCACACCTGAGTCGGTCCCAAAACGGACGCCAGAACTTGCTCGATGTTCTCAGCGCTCACCTCCACGTCGTCCACGGCAACAAGAACGTCGCCTACGGGGAACAGCAAAGTCGACGGCTTTCAGGAAACGAGCCGAGCAGGTTCAGGCCTCGTCGGCTGCCATGGCAATACCAGTTGCCATGGCAGCCTACTCTTAGTTAAGCTACCAAGCATAGGATTTTAAAAGTCACTAAAGTAGAGTGCGAGATACATTCAACAGATACCGACAAGTCCGCTTAAACATCAAATTTTGCCAATCCTTAACTGGAAGAACTTTTCTTTCCAGATTCACGTTTATTTTTAATCAACCTGAAAAAACAAGGACCCTTTTTGACTTCAAGGTGAAGTCAACTCCCAAATTGTCTTGACACAAATTCGATGTTCGATGCTGATGCCAACGGCGCCCATTTTCAACTCACCAATGAGGACACGGCCGCACTTGCTCGCTGGGCTGCCGGGAATCAGCCCGTCCACTGTCAGTCTTCCCTCCCGTCCAACCGAGGCACCGTCCGGCTGACACGGCAGACGCAGCACACCCAGCAAAGACTCCAGCAGAGGGAGCGCAGCCGAGCCGCCGAGACTTTTGGGGTTGAGGTAAACCAACACGGTCTTTTGCTGCGTCTTGTAGGGGGACACCCAGGGCATCGAGTCTTCCCTCGCGCCTCCTCGATTGCGGGACTCACGCCGCTTTCTCCCCGAGATCCGAGCCAGCGTGCTTTGGACGAGCGCCGCCTCCTCTTCTCCCTCGCTCAGATCCAAATAGAAGAGCTTGCCATTTGTCTGCGCGTTGTCCAGCCATTTGGGTTCCGGTTCACTGGAACAACATGAGATCATTTACACTTTGGAACAGTGATAGCAAACTATATCTACCCGACATCCCAATGCTCCTGAACAGACAATCATTCGATCAATCAATTAATTAATCGGGGGAAGTGGGGGATCACTGATGATCCACATTTTGAATTGTGCCACATTATTTACTTTATGGACGACTTGGAATTTTCAGCTTCAGACGTTATTAATATCATTTGTTACCGGGTAAATATAATGATCACTGTGCCAAATGGAAAGGCAGTAAGCCCTCCTCCGGATTTATTTACGACATGAAAATATTTTCACAACTTCAAATGGGAAAACGAGCGAATATAAGACATTACTACTTGTATTAATTTTCTTTTTTTTGTCTGTGCCCCATTGTGTGTGAATTTGAAATGCACATTTGTCTATACTTTATTTTGTTTCGTTTTTTAAAATTCCTTTTTCCTGCAAGAACCCCCGTTTTGATTGTCTTGCTTCTTACTCGTTCGATGACGTAGCCGGCATGTTGTCCCCGCGACGTCCGAACAGTCAACAAAACTAGAGGCCAGCGCCACCCGCCATGCCGGAGAAAGAGCTTCCTCGGAGTGCGGCGTCCAAGGTGGACACTGCGCAGGCTTCTGAAGTCTCTCTTTTGGCAGACAAAACACTCAAGAACTTGGACTCCTTTCAAATTATCCAGTGACGCCTTGAACATTACACTAGGTCGCATTTATGACGTCATCATCAGGCATCACTGCTTTATTATGAGTAAAAACCAAAATAACCACCGCAAAATGGCCTAAAATGTCCTTCTCATGATCCTCCTAGTGAAATCTATCCGAAGTGTCTGACGTAATTCTGGGAGCTTGTCTGACATTCCGTTCCAGTGTTGACACAATGAAGTTGACTCTTGTCCTGCTTCCGGTGCACCGGTTTTAACTTCCCAGGAGGAACATGAGTCGTAACAATTATGAACGTCGTCTTTTTTACGACTAAAATATAATACTGTTTTGTATTCAAAAAAAAAAGATTGGATTTTGACTAAATAACGGCAGTTACTCGTGAAATTAAAGACGAAGACCTTTTGAAAACGTAACACAATTTCGGTTTGTCTGGCTATCTGTTAGCTGATTGGCTGAGGCAGCTGGTGACACGTCCTCTACTTGCGACAATCACGTTGTCGAAGAATTGATTAGGTTCGGGTAGAGATGAAAAAAATGTTTCTAATTTTATTTCTGTTTGTGTGGAACTCTTGCTTTGAACGTATATTTCTTCACATGTAACAAAAAGAGTGTTATTACAATTTCTTTAAATTAATTTTAGCGTGAAGCTCAAGCGTCTTGGCACAGTCTGTGGACTACATCGGTGCTCTGTTGTTTGAAATGTTGCTGGCGAAAGGAATTGTGGGTAAGATCCAATCGTAAGGTTTGATCGGGAGTAACCTACGGTAAAGGCGGCTTAAAGGTCGCACGCAGCCACCTTTCCGAAGCCTTGGTTGAACTCAAATGACGCTGTGCTTCAAGTACTTCCGGTTCATTTCACCCGGATAGGAAATGAATTTTCCGAGGCAAAAAACACCCCGAGGTTTCGAAGAGGCCTCCGGTGTTGTTGTTTGACTTGTTTTCTTTTCTTTTTTTTTTTCATCTGTCAAGTTCGATTTCGAATACGACTGCTATTTATGCTCAGTCTAGCACGCGAAAATGACGGAGATTGTATCAGAGTCGAGCGAAGAGCAGACAAATGGAGTTTGGGAGATGATGGAGCTGCTTGACATCGACGTGCCGGAGGAGGAACGAGCGGAGGATGCGCCGCAGGCCCCCCTTTCAGTAAATATAGCAGCGATGACTGTGCTAGCTCCCCTCTGTTCGCCGCCGCGGGTGTTTGGCAGTTGATGACAGAAGCTTGTGTGCCGTGTGCGTGGTCAGAAGAACGCGTCGAGGAAGCAGCGGCACTGGGAGAGGACGCTGGCTGCCAGGAAGAGCAAGAGAAGAGAGGAGAAACGCAGGAGGAGGCTCAATCGGCACTCGGGTAAAGACGGCAGCAAAGAAAAGCGCACGCTCGCTCCTCTCCTAACGTCTTTTTGCGTGTCTGAAAAGAAGAAGAAGAAGAAGACACGGCGCACCGTCAGCTCACCAAGCGGGCCATGAAGGCCGCCACCCGAGAGCGTTTGGCCGAGGCTCGCGTCAGTGGCCTCAAGGTGTGCGTTGACCTCAGCATGAGCCAGCACATGTCCGACAAGGTGCGCGCAACTCTCTCAACATTGGCTCTGCGCGGACACAACTTGATAAGCCGAGCGACTCTCTCGCGTCGGCAAATCGTTTTGGCCTTCTCGCATGCGATGGATTCCGGGAGCCTCGTTGGGGAACGCCCGCCCGAAATTTGACACGGTCGCGCGTGTTGTGCCGCAGGAGACGAGCCGACTGGCAGCTCAGTTGCGGCGGCTGTACGGATCCAACAGAAGGGCGAGCAAACCCTTCCGTTTGTTTCTGACCAGCCTTCGGGAGGACAGTCGCCTCCTGGCGGAGTGCGTGCGCATGAACGACGGCTTCCTCAACTACGCGGTGAGTCGCCGTCACGGAGCTGAGGTCGGACTCGCCGAGTCTTCAGCAAGCCTTGTTGTTTCCCGTGAATGTCGAGTCCAAGTCAAAGTGGAAGCTTTTACCGAGTTTTGACCAAGCGAGTCTGCTAGTGTGACGATTGCCGTTCCTCCTCACAGCTGGAACGAACAGAGCAAAGCTGCCTGGACATTTTCCCTGCAGAAAGCGTCGTCTACCTCTCGCCCGACGCCCAAGAAGGTTGTTGAGCGGGAAGGTCGGTCGCCGAAGCCCCCGGGCGGCCGCGCTCAACACTTCCAATGTGTCCTTTCAGCTTTGGAGCGAGTGGACGGCGACACGGTGTATGTCCTCGGAGGCCTCGTGGACGAAAGCGTGCAAAAGGTGGACCCAACCTTCTTTGTTCGTTTGACTGTTTGTTTGTTTGTTTCGACAGCCCTTGAGGAGCAACCGCAAGTGACACAAAGTGCTGTTCTTTGTCATGCGGAACGGGTAGAACGGGCGGCGCGACTTTGATTTCTCGCTCAGTGATATCCAGCATGTTTTTCCATTTCTAACGAAGGTTATTCGATGCGTGCGCGTTGACCCGCTTGCAGGCGCTGAGCCTCTCCCGGGCCGAAGAACTGGGCGTCCGCGCGGCCAGGCTCCCGATAGACGAACACATGCAGAAGACGCCCAACGGCAAGAACTTCCACTCCAAGATCTTGGCCGTCAATCAAGTCTTTGACATCATGCTGGCCGCGTACGACACGGGCAGCTGGACGCTCGCGCTCGACAAGTGCTTCCCCCGGAGGAAAGGTTATGCGGTCGCACCGCGGGGCCACCTCGCCAGCAGCGCTTAAGACATGACGCAAATGAAGACACGTGCTTCTCACTTTCAACACTTTTGGTTTTTTTTTTCATTTGAGCTCCTGCCGGCGAATAAAAACCGATGATGGGAACATTTGCTTGACAAGCTTTCTGGTATATAACTTTTGATGAGTCGCGTCAATCTTCACAAAAGCAAGCCGGCCCTCACGCGGGCCTCCGGGAAATGACGGCGGCCCACCGATGGAGCTGCTTCTCGAGGACAAAGTGAACCAGCTTCTTCACCCACCACGACCGAGGGTCCAGGCAGACGTGCTCGCCGCTCACCAGGGTGGCTCTGGCTCGAAAGATGGACATCAAAGCGCACGGTGACGTTGAAAATATCACGATATACCGCGTTCTTTTCGTAACCTGATATTATTGACTTTAAACTAGAGCGATAAATGTAAAGGAGCCCCGGATGAGTCCCTTGCGGCACTCCCACGAGGAGGCTCTCTGCTGCCGCCTGGAAAGAGTTACCGTACTCACATGATCTCGGTCTGCGTGCAGTGCGGCCCCTCGGGGACCAACTTGATGCTGCGCAAACTGTCCGGCGGGATGATCCTGGTCTCGGTCCGCAGGCAGCCGCAGCGCGTGTTGTAGTCGCGGCTGATGGGCGGCAGGCCTGTCGTGCAGATTTGACAGTACACCAAAACCGAACAATCATTTTCCAGCCGGCTTTTCCTCACACGGGTCATGGGTGAGTGTCGAGGTACGCCTTGGATTGGTTGCCAGGCAACCCCGGGGCACGTTGGCAGCCCTCTGCTCCCCAAAGGAAAATCCACAGTGGTCACAGAAATGTGGGATTGGTTTTAAAAACAAAAACAAAGTTTGAAGTGAAAAAGTTAGCTTTGAATTCAAGTTTCAGGAAAAGGAAAAAGGGATGATACTTGGCAACGAAACTAGATGCAGCAGTGAAATTGAGAATAGGGCGTCCAGAAATTGAGGTTTGGATTTAAAAAAAAAAAGCATATCTCACGCATCCAAAAACCGTTTTCATTTTCCAAGAGCTTTGACATTTGGGGATTGAGTCAACGGTGACGAAGCACTGAGAAGGCCGAACGTGGATTCCAATCAGCTGCCGACGGTGCAGTCGTCATTTAGAAAACATGCATTACACCAGGGCAATATTTGGAGACGCTTTTGAGTCCGTTTTTTTTTTTTAAGATGACTGCTCAAAATAAACTGTTGCGTTCTCATTCATTCAAATACATTGACCCAAATGATCGTCAATCTTCTTTCTGCGACCGCCGTAGGGTTTTCTTCAACTGACGAGCGCCGCTTTTGTCCGCATGGACACGCCAGCGTTCACCGACAGCTCGAAGGACAATTTGGCTGTTTGCAAAGCAAGTGGAGAGGAAGAAATTGTCTTACCGCCGCCGACGGCCAGCAGGCTCCCGAAGGCGAGCAGGGCGCCGAGCTCCATGGCGCCGACTCCCAAGGTGTGTCGGCCGCCGGCCTTCCCGCCGCGCTATTTGAGCGCCGAGAAAGTCACGTGAGCGTCAAGCCCGCGAAGGAGCGGTCGGAGGGCTTCACGTGCGGCGAGTCGTCACGGGACGACAAATGCGGGCCGGGAGAAGGCCTCCTTTCAAGTTGAGCATCGCAGCACCTCGGGGATGACTCGGAACCCCGGCCCCAAAGTTTCACTTCCTCCTCCTTCCCCCTCCCAGCAAAAATACCACCGACAACCCCCTGACTCGACCCGAAAGAGGAAAAACGGTCACCAGATGAAGCAAGTGAACAAAACAAAAACAAAGCGGGGAATTTCCTCCGCTCACGGCTGTGGGAAGGGAAGAAGTCCAAATGCTTTGTGACGACCGATGGGACTTTTTTTGTTTTTTCCTCTGTCGATTCCAAACAAAGACACTTGTGCTTTGTACTCCTCATGGGGGTCAACGAGGCTCGTTGCCTTTTTTTCCAAGCTTGGCGGATGATGTCGTGACATAAACGAGCTCTTCCCAATGCGGCGACTGCGTCTGCTTTCCTTTTCTGCTCTGTGGCTTCGTTTCGCTCATGCACGACGACGCGCTTTCAGAAGGACGCTTGAGTATTTTAAGCCTCCGTTGCCAATCAAGTGCTTGTCTGGGGGAACAAGAAGGCCAGCAGGAAGCCGCAGATGATGTTTAGTGCGTCCTTCGCGTCAAGTCATGATGGATGCTTCCGCAAAAATTGAGGTCCCCCCTCCCCCCCCAACTGCAAATTCCTGTCCGTGCCTTCTACTGGTCCCCCAAGCCAAGTATGTGCGCTCGCGCGAGTGCTTTTCCACCCCCGCTTATGACCGTATTGGACATACGAGCGGCAAGTTTCACATCCTTATTCTGGTCGACCCCGCAGTCCGTCCTGGCCTTGTGGACTCATGACAAGCGGTGACGAGCAGCTCCGAAGCGTGGCCCGATCATGCAAAGCCTCAAGAGAAACGAACCTCATGACTTCAAACAAGGACCTTCAGATCACTCACAAAGCAGTCCTTTCCTTCACCGCTCCGCCCTTCAAGTCGGAAGACGTCACCGAGCTAAACAATAAGGCACTTGTAGACGCACGCGGGTTGGCCGCCAGTGGCAAATTTATTTTTTCCAACTCACAATGACAGCGCGTGGCGAGCGCAGCGTGGAGCCGCAGGTTTCCTCAGGCCTCAACGGTGAGCGTGACCTGGCCGTGCACCTGCCTGAGAGCGGGACAGTCCAGGGTGGCGATCAGCCTGCTGGTGCCCGCCCTCTGCGGGGTGAAGAACTCGCTCCAGATGAGAGACGCGCCTCCAGCGATGAGCCTGACAACGAGGTAGCAGAGGCGCCACCACATCACACACGCGTGCGGGTCCCCACAAGTAAGTTTCATTGCCTTGGAATTTGATGGCCGCGACGCATTTGACAAAAGGTCGCGACGGGGTCGTGTTCACCGGCGGGCGGGCGTTCCACCGCCTTTGCTTTGGGAACCGAGGACGCTCACCGGTCAAGCTTTGGAGGTGCGCTTCTTTCCCAGTCTGGTTCTTTCCCGTCTGTCACGCTTCGGTACGACTTCAAATAAGGACCTTCAGATCACTCCCATTTGCCACAGGTTTACAACGAGAGACGGGTCTGGACTGCGGGCAGGCAGGCCAGTCTCGTACTTGCACGCTTTGACGACAAAGAGGCCGCGTTGTTGTGAGACGTGCAGAATGCGCTTTGGCCTCGTCTCGCTAAAAGAGGCCTGAAAAAGGCCTCGCTCGGACGGCGGCACGTATCTCCGAAAAACGGCACGACTGGCGCCTTCAGACGCGAGTTCGCCAAGCCAGCGGCACCGATGCAGCCCCGTCACATCACAGAGGCCGGCTTCCGAACTTTGCGTCCAGAAGGGTCCGGATGGTTCCTTTCCCCCCCCCTTTGGCCCGGAGGATGCCACATCCACAATTTTTCCCCAAAACGATTTGAACATGGGCGACTGTCGTGCGCCACGCTCACCTGTAGTATTTGGACTTGGGAAGCATGAGTCCGGCTCCTTCCATGCGAACGTGGACCTCCTCCAGGCTGGTGCCGAGGGGGTTGGTGAACTCCACCGTGGCCATCATCTCCTCGCTGACTTTGGCGGGGCCGCTGACCTGACGGCGGGCCGAGACGAGGGATGGGCATACGGGCGGGCCCCCCCGGCGACGGCGGCGGCGCGCGCCTTACCTTGACGGTGAGCGTGGGACCGTGCAGGCGGATGAGTTTCATGGCGCTGATGATCTGTCCCGTCTCGGTGACCTTCCCCGTGACGATGAAGTGCAGGTTGGACTGCTCCACCAGCGCCTTCATGTAGCGCTCGGCCTCGACGCTCAGCGACTCTTTGGCGACTGCGGAGAAAAGGGCGGG
>CAAKHF010017731.1:4541-26606 GCA_901007745.1 Hippocampus kuda | reverse complement strand
AAAAAAGAGAGAGGGGGGGGGGGGAAAAAAAAAAAGGGGGGGGGGGGGGGGGTTTGGGGGGTGCGAAGGAAATGATAGCAGAAGGTGGTGGCAGAGGAGAAGTCAAACGCACACAGTGGCTGCCGCTTGATTGTGGCAGCAGCTGTTTGTTTACGTCCACTCGCGTTTTCTTTTGTTTGGAAGCATCCAGCGGGCCCAAAACAAGAAAACATATGTCCGCTCCAGGGCCTGACCAATTACTCAGCCTATATAAACTAGCTAAATATGCATCGCTCGGTGTATTTATTTATTATATATATATATATATATATATATATATATATATATATATATATATATATATATATATATATATATATATATATATATATATATATATTACACATTAAGACATTACAACATAATGCTAATTCATTAAAAAATTATTTTTAAATAATACATTTTTTTTAAAATTAATTGGCAGATTAAGCGGTTGTCGAAATTTTATTCTGCCAAATATCGGAATCGGCCTCAAAAAATCCGTATCAGTGCGACCCGAACGCAATCACTTCCATCCTGCTTATTTTGCTGTTTGTCTTTCCGTTCTTCTACACTTCCTCCATTCCTTCCTTCTTCCATTTTCCTTTCTTGCCTTCCAGCCTCCATTTCCTTCCCTACTTTCTTACCTTCTGTCAGATTCTGAATCAGATTTATTAGCCGTGTATGCAAGAAACAAGGAGTTTACTTCCCAGTTACTTTCTTACCTCCTGTCCTCTTACCTTTTCCTGTCTACTTTCCTTCTTTTGCTTTCCATTCATACTGACCCCCTTTAATTTCTTCTGTACATCCTCATGTTTTCCTTCCTGTCCTTCCTTTTATCCTCGATTCCATCTTCTATTTACTTTCCTTCCTTCCTGCTTGCCTACCTTCTTTCCTTCCTTCCTTCCTTCCTTCCTTCCTTCCTTCCTTCCTTCCTTCCTTCCTTCCTTCCTTCCTTCCTTCCTTCCTTCCTTCCTTCCTATCTTCCCTCCTTCCTCCCTCCTTTGTTTCTATCCTTTCTTTCTTCCTTCCTTCCTTCCTTCCTTCCATCCTCCTTTGTTTCCATCTAATATTTACCGTCAATCGTATCTTCATTTTCTTTCATTTGCTTTCCTTCCCTCACCATCCCTTCCTTCTATCCCCATTTCCATCCCTTTCCTCCTTTCCTCCTTTCTCTCTTCCCCTTTCTGTCTTCTTTCATCTCTTTCCTTCGCTGTCCTTCCTTCATCCCCCCTCCCCAATTCCCTTTCATCTTATTTATGACAATTGTGCAGAAAGGCGACCAACATTGTGTTGTTTGGTTTTTTTTCCTCCTCCCCTCCTTTGTGTGCATAATTACCCATCATGCGTTGCTGGCCCAGCACCAGCACTGCCATCAGCTTCTTTTGTTCCACTTCCTCGCCGTGTGTGTCTTTTGTTTTTGCTTGTGCCTTTATTAAATGATAAATATTTATGTCAAACCTCTACCCCCCCAAATGGGATTGTTTGTGTCCTGACCAGAGAGAGGGATGTCAACAAGCCACAGGGGTGCCGTTGAGGGAAGGGATTTCCCTTTAAAGCGAGTCGTTTCTTGATTTAAAGAGAGCCGTGTGAACAATAGATTGGCCGAGATGAGATGAGCTGCGCTTGGAAGTGGCGAAAGTGCATCGGGATATCAAAAGGGACACGTGTTTGTTTGTTTGTCGCCACTGAGGCGGACAGCGGAAACGTCGTCCCTGTGCTGTCGTGAGTGCAACCGGAATATCACGAAACGCAATTCGGGAAAGTTGGGGGGGAAAAAAGAAATATCCCGCTTGGGGCTGTCGAGGGTCCCAAAGTGTTCACACGATAACGTTTTCGTCCACTTGATTGGTAGGCCGACTCTTGTTTGCGTTCCGCCTCGGTGCCGTTCGCTTGGTCAGGTGGGAACACTCCCGGAAGTACTTTGTGGTTTTTGTGGTGGCTCATTCCTAAAACCATACACATATACAGTTTGTTCAATGTATTTATTTGGAATATTATGTTGCCAGATTGTTTTTCCTCGGCTACGTTTAGCGGCTTGTAATTATCGGTCAAGTTCTTCTGGCTTGTGACGATTTGCTTATGTGAATCGTGCTGAACTTCTTGAGTGCACTCTATGAGTCGGAGTGCCGTTCCTTGACATTTTGAGTTTTCCGGAGTCCTTGAATGGGTTAACAATCAAACATTTCAGCTGATGTCGGACCTCCTCCTTGGAGATTACGGAAGGATCCCCTTATAAGGTATGTCAGGCAAAAATCTAACCTCACTCATCTTATTATTTTCTCCACCTCAAGTTCTGGACCAGCTGCCCTTCATGATGATGTCACACCCCCTGATCCCGGCCAGTCTGGCACCGGCCTCCGTTTCCATGGCGATGGGCCAGATGAACCGCTTGAGCACGCTGGCCAGCATCGCCAACATGGCGCAGCTCCACCACGCCAACCCGGCCGCCCGGCCCCCCGCCTCCGTCATTAAGGTGAACGCCCACCGAAAAACGAGGATCCCGTCGCACTGCAGCCGTGTTGTTTCACATGCATCAACTTACATGCCGCACTCCAAAAGGTTCTATTTGTCCATGAAACAAAATGCGTATTGTTTTCCTGTTTATTGGGAGGACTTGCCCTCCCCTAAAGATTCATCAAACGAAACTTTTCAAAGTAAGCCAAACTATGTCAGTTTTCTTGATACGATATGAAAATGGTTGTGAGAACATCTCTTAGTTGCCAATCTCCTGCTCATTCTCTCTGTAATAACACATTATCAGTACTACATGTGACTAGACAGGATGATGTCACGTTTTAAGACCAAAAAAAAAAAAAAAGTTCCCTCCTGATTGCAAGGAGGAAGATTTTGTTTTTGAAGGGCTCCCCGTTTCCAAGACTAACAGCAACGATCCCAATTGTTCTGGGAAAAACTTTCGGGCGTTTTCCATCTTTTCATAGGTGGCCTGCATTCGCCGGCCTCTTCATTAGGTACACCTCCCCCATGTTGTGTGTTGAATGGATTCTGAACGGGGTCAAATTGTGTTGTTTTGTGACATTGTCAGTTTTCGTGTTTTTGCCAACAGGAGCGCATGCACGACGACAGCCCCTCCCCTTCCCCCTCGCTGGAGGAAGCTCCGATGTCGTCCAATCACAGCAGCGTGTCCAGTTCTCCCTCTCGCACAGAACGCGCCACAGAAAACCCGCGTATGTACCTCCCGAACATCAAGCGAACGTAACGAGCGACAAATGATGATATTAACTCGTTACACGTTTTGACTTCAGACCAGCTCCCCGATGGCGTCACTTTAAGTCACTGCGTGTTGGCACAGCCGGGTGTCAGAGAGTCGGACTCGATGGAATACAGCAAGGAAAGCAAAAGGGGGCGCGCTGACAAAGGTAAACTTATGTCATTTCGGACATATACCGTACACAAAAATAGGAATTCAACTGCCAAGAAAAGCGGGTCAGGGTTCAGGTTCAGAGAGTCAGGGTTAAAGGGAAGAGTTCTGGTTCTGGTTCCTAAGGTTTGAGGTCTGGGTACAGTAGTATGTGGGGTTGCGCAACTCACTTTTTGTGTGTGGGTAACCGTTACTGGTTTTTCTCTGATTCAAAATTTGAATTATAGATGCACTGCGTCGCAATGTCGCACAGACACCTTTGCTCTATAACGGGGCTGAAAAGCAAAGTGTGGAGAGTCTCTGTTGCTGAAATGCACAAGACGAGACAACTTTCAGAAGTTTTAGGACAACTCCGGCATCCGCTTTGGGTCATCGCGTTTTGTTTTGTTTTCTTTAACGAGATGTTCTTGTCACAGCGATTAATCATTTGCAGATTCTTAATCAGTAATGATTATTCCACGGGCAAATCAATAGGCAGGGAACAGAGCTGCCAATAGGATGTTTGGATACTTTGAATAATCCATGCAAACGCGACGTCCTTCACAGGCTTCTCAAACGCAGCTACTATTTAAGGAACCGACTCTTTCATTCATTTTTATTTTTATTTTGTTCCTTCCACGAACGTTGACTTTTCGCGAATGGAAGCGCGGTGACCAAATGACAACAAGTAAATTTCTCAAGAAAGCATTTGTCTCCCTTTATACATTTTCTTCACTATCTAAAATGTCTGTACAACTGGACTGAGAGTTCCAAAACTGTACTCTGACGACTGCAGAAACGCACACTTGTTTAAGGTGCAGCGAGCAACGTCATCATCATTTCCCAACAACAGGTCGATGACGGCCTTGCGCTCCCCCGCCGAGAGCGAAGGCCAACCATTCCGTCGGACGGCGCGGCATTTGCCAGCCGTTTGTCGGGCCGCGGCCTTAACGAGCCGGGCGGCGCTCCCGGACCTCATCTGCATAACGACCCGCCTCCCTGTCGTTAGGGCCCCGGCGTCGGCGCGGCACTGCAACGTCAGTTTGTTTGCTTCTCGCTGCCTGTGAGCTTTGCATTAGCTTAATGAGGACTGCTCAAGGACAAACAGTCAGCAGAAAAATCAAGCGAGGAGCGCCCCGTGCAAATGTATTCTAATGCCGAATCGCATTATTCCCGAAATCAAATCTCCCAAATCACAAAGGCATCCTCAGGTAAGGTTGTTTTATTTTTTTTCGTGGTGAGGGCCGGGGGGCTGCTGTCAGGTCGCCGTGAACATATTGACAAAGGCGGT
Source organism: Hippocampus kuda (assembly GCA_901007745.1). Taxonomy (NCBI): domain Eukaryota; kingdom Metazoa; phylum Chordata; class Actinopteri; order Syngnathiformes; family Syngnathidae; genus Hippocampus; species Hippocampus kuda. Next base: position 21,936 of record CAAKHF010017731.1, on the reverse strand, counting down.
GACGGTGACGCGCAAAGGCCTCCTTGGGGTGGACGGCGCATTTATGCAATTGACTTTGAATTGATTTTCCCGCATGCAAATGAAGCCTGCGTACATTTGCCGGATTACATGCTTCTTCTGCGGATCGGGCAAGAGTGGGGGAGGGGGGCGGGGCAAAGTTTTCAGAGGGCACGTCGGCGCTGTCATTCTGTCAATCCATTGTGCTTAAATCTGCGCGTGTGCGTGCGTGTGTGTGTGAGAGAGAATCAGATTTGGCTGTGTGTGCTGTTTCGTGCGCTCTTTGAACAACGTCTCCATGCAACAAAGATCAGAGGCCATCCCTGACACCTCACTCCCATTAACCAAACATCAGCAGAATTTTATTCCGGCTCTGTCTCCCCCCCCGCCCCCCCTCCTTTACTCACCTCTCCTCCATCCCTCCCTCTATCCTCCCATCGCTCTCTCTCTCTCGCACTCTCGCTCTCTCTTCCGCTGACTGGCAGTCTTCACGTGGTGATGCTTGATGCCCCCCGGGGACGGCCGGGAGAGGAATAAGAGCGCAAAGAAAGAGCAATGAAGTTTAAGAGGAGGAGGGGGGGAGAAAACAGACAGTGACCTTGGTTAGGGAGATGGGTAAATGATCAAACGGGCCCGCAGATGTGTGTGTGTGTGTGTGTGTGTGTGGGTGTGTGTGTGGGTGTGTGCGTGAGAGAGAGTGAGGTAAAGTAGGCGTAAAACAGTAACTCAATAAAGGATCAGTCACATCCAAGGAGCCTGGGGAGCCCACGCTGCTGACTGCGCACTTCAGCGGGCTATCAGTATGTGCGTGTGTGTGTGTGTGTTGTGTACGTGTGTGTGCGCATGTGTCTGTGTGGGCCACAGGAGTGTCGTTGGATGCCCTCCGCTGAGCTCGCCAGCACCTGCTAATTACCTTTCTCTGCAGAGCAATGCTCTTAGCTTGAAAGTAATAGACGAAGGTGTGCATGCGTGCGCGCGTGCGTGCGTGTGTGGTTGGAGAGGGTGAGTGGGTGTGGTGGGCAATGTTTCTCATCTGTGAAACACCTTGAATGTGACAGTTGCCAAGACGTGAGGCCAAGTCAACGTTTTTTTTTTTTTGTTTGGGAGGGATTGAAAGATGCTGCGGTCAGCTAAGTGGAGAAAACACTGTCATTTGTCACACAGAGATGAGACAGAGGAGAGGAAAAAAGTGTCCGAATATGAAACTGCATGTTTAAGCTTTGCTAGGCCTCCACGGACACTTTTGAGCAAAAAAAAAAAAAGTGTCCAACCTGGATTTTAAAAATGGCTCATCTTTTGAAATGGCAAAGCACTCGCATTCGGAACTTAACAAGTACACACCCTGACTGGAAAACGACACTCATAAAAGTGTAATTACTGACTGGATTCATTAAGTCAAAGTAAAAAAATGACTGACTAAATGAAATGCACTTAAAGATGCTGTAAAGGCAAATCATATTTTAGTTTCTAATGTAGTTTGTGAAAACAGGAGATAAGGTCAAATAGTTGTTCACCATTTTAGATTTCTTTTTTTTTAGGCGTGGCTACAATGAGGCCCATTGATGCACTTGCGCATCATGCACGAGCCACTCCTCACCAACTATATAAAAACTTGAGCACCTTCATTTCCATCAGTGGTAATCCGACCTAATGCATGTGTAAAAATTACTTTATTATTATTCCTAAACTCGTTTCTACCACTACACGTTACAATTAGCTAGCTAGCTAGGTCAAGTGGAGCCACATAGAATGGCTCGGAGAGGACCGATACCAGGTATCTGTATTCTACTCATTGAGGCTTCCGATACTAGCCATTGTAGACATGATGCAAAAAAGGTCCTCCTTGGCAATAGTTGGCGTGATACGATGAGAGTTTGACACATTGGCGAGTCAGCATCTGTATTAGAAAGAAAGGTCTTCGTTGGCATTTTTTTCGTCATTGTGTTAAATGAAATTTTATGTAGCAAAAGTAGTGGAGGTATTGTGAGGAAAAAAAGTGGTATCAAACGTCTCTAATTGCGAGCTAGCTGGTGGCTAGCACCTTTCATTGGGGGCATAGAAAGTAGCATCCATGTTTTTCAGTGGCGTGTGATTTGACGCATTTAGGGGACATGGCTAAAATGTTTGCGAGCGGCTTGATTTTGATTTTGGATTCTATCTGTGGCGATTTTTCTGAACGCTGATTTATTAGCACCTTGAGTCTCTGCGCTCTTTGTTACTTCGCGCCACTACCGTGCGGCGGGCACACGCGTGCTTCTCACATGTACAAACAGATGGTCATCCATAATGCAGCTTCTTCTTCTTTGCTGCTTTTTATGGGCCACGTCAAGCTGTGATGCATTATCAATCGGCGTGCTGCCATGTCATAAAAAGAGAAATCCGAAACCGGGACAAAGATTAGTGTAAACACCCATTTAATATGTGGTTTTTATGTGTTTACAAGAAATTCACTCAACAAATTAGAAAGCTTTAAATTATTCAAATGTGTTGCGGAGAACCAAAATAGCATCTGGCCGGATTTGTTCAAGAGTGTGCTGCAAGTGCAGCCTGCTCGCGTTGGTCACAAGAACAAGACTTTAATTCAGAAGGTACTTTAAGCAGCAGCTGTCAAAATGCGGCACGTCGTCATAAAAATGCTTTACGGGGAGAATGAGAAAATGTCTTTGTGATTTATTTTTGCAGTGCCTTTATCTTTTTTTTTTTTCGTGTCGAGGCTGCAGCGCGTTTGTTGAATTTAATTGCAGGTAAAATATAAATTGGAAAGCGGTGCATGATAGTGCACTTTTGCGGAAGCGAAAACCATTGTGGGAGATGGGAGGGGGGCACCTGACGGTTCGACATTAGCAATGGCCTGTGACCATTACAGCCCACTTATGTACATTCCGACAGCGGACTGATCGGGCCACGACAAATTCATAATTCCCACACTATAAATCTGCGCGACCCCGGATAAGCGGCAGAGAGCGGATAGCTGGATGGACATTATAAATCGGCTCACTCATTTTTTTAACAACTGGAAATATTTACGCTGTCAGGAAAAGGAGCACTGTCGGGGTCCATCTTTGTTCTCCGAGGTCCAACGTATTGTGACGTTCAGAGGTTGTAATACAGACCGGGGATAAGCGATACAGTGCATTTTCAACGAAATGACAACGGTTCTTGTGATGAAAACAAATTGCTGTTGTTTGTGTAGTTTTCGTCCGCCGTTCCGAACTTTTTCCGTTCGAAATCTGTCAATAATCATGATTGATTCAACATGTTTGCATTACTTGTCCGTTCATGACTGTGACTGGCGTGCAAGACCGTAACAGTCAAGGAACAAAAGAGACGTAATCCACACTACATCAGGTTTTGGCACGAAACGCGAGGATCACGTCTTTTGTTGATTTGTTCTTTTTCAAAGGAGCGAAAGTGTCTCCATATTAGGGCCTGAGAAATGTTCTCCTCAATGTCTGGCAGAATCCAACCCGCTGGCCGGTGATAGACAAGTGTACCAACACCCCCCGGCGAGCAGGGACGGCTGCGAGAAGGCGCCGTACCCCGCGGGACACAAGCTCGCAGCGGGTCTCCACCACGCTCCCTTCATCTTCCCGGAAGGCTTGTCCTCTATAGAGACGCTGCTCACCAACATCCAGGTGAGGCTCTGCCGGGGCTTTGTTGCCATTCTTATCATGGCCGCTATTATACTCCGAGATGAATAGAAGGGCGACGGCGACGCGCTCTTTAGAGAGTCACGCAATGGTAAATAGCTGAGGAGGCGCAGACATTTAGGATCCGGTTCAATTGCGATGGGCGTGCGGTGGCCTGCTTCTCACGTCTTTGTTGCGGAGGAGTCAGCGCCAGCTTGGTTTTCACTCTGTGAAAATTAAAAAAACAAAACAAGAACTTGGTTTGTCACCTAAACTGACCCCTTTGAGATTTGAGCTACACACAAGATGGGAATGACATCAGAAGACCTACCCATCGTTTTATAAGAATAAATAAAATGACTGAGCGTGTTTTTTCAATAAATTAATAAATGAAGAAAAAAAGAAAAAATATATTAAAATATAAATAAAATGCATTAAACCCACAGTGATTTTAAAAAAGTTCTTCCTTTTCAGGGCATAATATATGGATAAAAAAATACATCATAAATGTATGATAATTATTGTATAAAATAAATACAATATTGAAACATTTTGAATAAATTCAATCCATTTACATTTGAAATAAACATCTTAAATATTTTATGCTAAGTTAGAATTGATTAAATTGTGCATTTTTAAAGTTTTGGCTTACTTAAATATTTACTGCTAAAGTTTGGTCATTTATTGATGGCCAAAAAGTAAAACCTCCTTTCCTGAAAAATTTCCATTCCGAGAGTTTTGTGTGTGTGTGTTATTTTTGAGAAAACTAATATAAAATCTTGTATCTTACACTCTTAATATATGAAAGTCAAAGTAAGTAAAAGTGCTCAAGTAGGATTTGATTTTATTGTGACACTTTCAATCCGAATAACGGAATCTCCTTTTAGTTCTTGAATGGTTCTCACCGTAGATTGTTTGGAACGATTCCCCCCTAAGTTCATATGCAAATTCCATTTTTGCGGGGCCGCCGTCAAATGTTTGCCACAGCTGTTGGGCGTTCCGGCGTGTAACCTGTTGTTGATGTGCGCCCGTGTGTGTCTCCAAGCAGGGTCTCCTGAGGGTTGCCATAGAGAACGCCCGGGCGCAGGAGAAGCAGGACCACCTGGAGAGGACCGAGCTGAAGATGGAGCTGGTGCGCGAGCGAGAGCTGCGAGAGACGCTGGAGAGGCAGCTCAGCATGGAGCAGAAAAACCGAGGTAAACCCTTTTTTTTGTGACAAAAAGCACAGCTGCTGCTGTGGACCACAGCTCACATCTAGACACTCGCACACAGACTCCATGATGTCAACACCACCGAATGCAGCCCCGCCTCCTATAGGCACGCACAGAAACTACAATGCATCCTGTTTTTTTTTTTTTTTATACAAATATGTCTACAATGTGTTTAAAAAGTGTTTTGACAAGTTTAAATGTACAAAATGAAAAGCTAACTCAAGAGAGTTTGCATTCAAAGCTAATCTCCCGTCCCAAACAGTGAGCGCAACAACGCTGACCTAATGCCTGATGATCTCACCTGAGCTTTCTCGATATGATGTCAGTGTCCAGACGAGCCAAAACTAATAGATGGCATCATCACTTTTTCCTCCTCCTGTTCATTCTTTCAGTTCTCATTCAGAAGCGACTGAAGAAGGAAAAGAGGAATAAAAGGAGACTTCAAGAAGCCTTGGAAGAGGAGGTGAAACTTCGAGATCAGGCGGAGCACGGCTTCCTGCAGCACGCCGCCGGCGCGCTCTCGGGTTAGCCGAAAACACAAAGCATTGTTTTTTTTTTTGTTTGTTTTTTTTTGTACATAAATGTCAACAAGCGTTAACTGGCGGCAGCCTCGACTGTTCATTAGCTTTATAATTGACTTCCTTTATTCATTAATGACCAAAGCGCAGCACATCAATCATCAGCCGCCTCTCTCTTGACAGACTCTGTGACCCAGGACGCGGACGTCGTCAAGCTGGAGGACGACAGGCTGGACGTTAAGGCAACAGTGCAAGGTGCCCAACAAAAGAGCCGTCGAGCCGCGACTCACAGCAGCTTGTGTCCTTGTTAGTCCGTTTGAACTCCGCTGGGGTGTGATGTAGGGGAATGTAGACAAAAAAAAAAAGAAGAAATGATCATTTAACACGGCTTGCAACACTATTTTTGGGGTTGGAGCCCACATCTCCTTGCCATCTAATAACAATAATAAGAACAAATTGGTGTTACACAGAGCATATCTAGCGTTCCGTTGTTCTGGATGTGGCACTCAGAGGAAAAAGTTTGGCCACTAAAGGAATTAAAATCCCATCAAAATGCCAACAAATGTGAGGAAAAATAGGACTGTACCGTACTGCACTTTATTAAAACATACTGTAAAAACAAATCAAATATAATTTAAAGAATTCAATATATTTTTGTCATGTTTTTTTTTTTTGTTTCTCCAATTCAATGGGCATCGTGCTGCTCCTTGTTGTATGCATGCGTTGGCCACAAGGGGGCAGTATAATACATACATATAATACATACCGATGTGAGTCATGTTACATGACTGTCTGTATGCGTTATCGAACCGTTTGAGTTTGACAGTAAATTTCGAAAATGAGACAAATACGACCTCGCAACACAAAGCAAAAAAAAATAAAACATAAAATAATCAATCGAACGACTGTACCTCCAAAACAAAAAGGCAAGTTAACTTTTTGTAGCGCATTCATCTTACAAGCTCACTCAGTGTGCTTCACACAATTAACCCTTTCAGGGACATTTTATCATCTTATCAGGTTACAGGGGGCATGAAGGGATTAAAAAGACAACATTCCAAAAGCATCTACAGTTAAAGGAGCTAAAACTATTTCAAAGCAAAGTCAAGAAATAAAAATAACAAGTAGCGGAGGCACTTGCTTTACAACCAAGCTACAAGAGCTCCCGCACAACACCCTTGGCCAGGGGTAGTAATTGATCACGTTTTCTCACTTGATGCCTCGCTGCTCAGTCTACTGGAAGGACTTTTCAGTGATTTTTTTTTTTCCCGCCTCGCAGGGAGTTAGAGCACTTCTGAGAAATGCCGCTGAGTACGATACGCTTGACTGCAACTTCTGTTTTAATGCACTGCGACGTTTAATATATTTATTATTTATCTCCACGACCATTGGATTAACGAGGAAAATGTGTTAGACAGACAGAGAGAGAAGGAAGGACAGCGTTCCTGGCAGGAGACCCCCTCTACTCTAACCCACCCCCCCAAGCCCCTCTCCAACGACCCAATAGACCGGACCTCGGGCCGGCCGCAGCAGACAGCGAGCTTGTTCCAAGACCCTTTTTTTTTTTTTTTTTAATTGAATGCCAGTGAAGCAGGAAGAGAACTAGCCACTAATTAACGGCTGTCTTAATTGTTCTCGTGATGAGTTTGTTTGGACATCATTTGCATAATTAACACCCAGCAATAAATCATTTAAAGGGGAATTGTCTGTCAGACGGCGGGGGCAGGATGAGCTTCCTTTGTGCCAGGAAGTTTAAACGTGCAGAAAAGGGGATCAAACGCCTTAAAAAAAAAAACAAACCAAAAAAAAAAAAGGACCTGTGCTGAACCTTTCTTATGAAGTGCTTTTTATGAATGGACTTTGGTCAAAGCAATGTACGATATTTATCATGGCAAAAACATGCATGTGCACTTCACTGAATTATCTATTTTTATCTACAGAATCTTGTCTATCGGCGTAAAACCTCCAGTTGCCGCTTTAACGAGACCGAGCCACCCAAAGCACCGGTCCACACACACTGGCTGCCAAGTCCAATTTAACGATAATATAGAGAATAATTTCCTGCTTCCTCTTCCGCTTTCCTCCCTGTGTCATGTGTACCTTCATGGCAGACAACAAAGCACTCTACAGCGACTATACGAGTCACAACCACCTGTCTGCACTCTGGCTGTCAAGTCAAACTTTTAAAAATACATTTCCTCCTTCCGCGCTCTTCCTTCTCCCCTCATCGTGTCGCGCTCACACTCATGGCAGACAATGAGGCACTCTAAAGCAACTACCTCCCCTTTTTACCCTTGGTGTAATCATATGTGGTAACTGCACATCACATTTTCGTCAGATGACCCAAAAAACAAGCCTGTGACACCAGTTTTAGCAATCAACACAAAGTTGGGTGCTCGTCAGGATGCACGAACACATCTCGAGGACCCATTGAGCAAGTCGAACAGGAAGTCAGCCATTTTGATGTAGTGCATCAGTTTGGGACAAATTCCAGGGCTTTTACTTTGATAAGCTCCAACAGGGGAATTTCCCCAAATGAGCCCCAATCACATAGGTGTCAAACCCGGCCCCGAAGGACCGCCGTCCCGCATGTTTTCCATCTCTCCCTGCTGCAACACTGCTGATTCAAATGACCAGCTCATCAGCAAGCTCCGCAGAAGCCTGATATCGATCCTCTTCGTTTGAATCAGGTGTGTTGCAACAGGGACAGATAGAAAACATGTGGGCCGGGGGCCCTCAAGGACCGGAGTTTGACACCTATGTCCTTTCCCAAGCAGACATCCTCGACAGATGGGCGCCGTTATAGCGTGAATATTTTCTGCTGACGTGGTCTCACGCGGGCAGACGCATCGGCATCAAATTTGACGATCGTTTGGAGGATTCGCCATAAAAGCGCTCAGATCGTTCATCTTGTGTTTGCGTCTCTTTCAGAGGGCCGAGTATTCCTGCAGACGGCCGGGATGTATTGAAGGATGAAGGCGGACGCGTTTGAACTTTTCCACTGTTCTCTACCTTTAATTTATTGCATCTATCGATCCTGGACAGTAGTAACGGAAAATTCCTTTATTCTGATGACGTGTTTGTTTGTGTTTCGTTCAACAGAGACCCCGTGGCTCAGGGGCGGAGTTGTTGTTTTTTTGTTGTTTTTTTTCGGGCACAAGGGATCAGTCCAACTTGTAACCCAGCTGTGTACATATATTGTCATTGCTTTTTGTTGTTATAATCCAGAAAAGGCATGTTGTATAGTCAGTACATGTATGGTGTATGTTATGCAGTAGGGCAGTTTGACAAGACAATACAAATACTTTTTAATATGAAAATGTGTCTTTGCCTCGCTCGTTTCGCACTCCCCCACCACATTTACCGCCCCCCCACCACATTTCCCACAAAGCTTTTTTGTTCATTTATTGGGTTGACTTTTTTCACATGAGAAGAAATGACAATGAGTTTTTTTGACGATTAAAAATATTGATGAATGAAGGGAAACTTTTATGCTCGAATCCACAGGTGTCAAACTCAAGGCCCAGGGGCCAGATCCAGCCCACCGCTTAATTTTGTGTGCCCTGCAGAAGCAAATCTTGTGTGTCGACTGCCATGATTCTTGTTCAAATGTCTCCCCACATTTTCTAAATGTCAAAGGTAGAAATAATAACATAGCGATATTGCAAGCATATTTTTGTTGCTCCTTTAAAAGGTCTTCAAATTCTATCCATCCCTTTCCTTTTGCACTTGTCCTCATTGGAGTTGCGGGTTTGCGTCACATGACCCAAAAAAACAGGTGAGCTGTTATGTTTGCTTGGTGAGCCCGTGTGGGATGTCGATTTCAGTTGACACCAGGTGCCACTACACGACAAAATGGCTGCCCCTTAATGTGGATTAAAACAGATGGATTTTTCTGATTAATTCAGATTCTATGATTTCAGAACTAATTAGAATACTTTTTTTTTTTTTTTTTACTCGACTAGACCCCAGAACATATTGCATAGGAAAATTTTTTTACTTCACCTCCACTTAAGTATTTGTACTTCTCAATACCGGATCTGATGTGGTATGGGGTTTTTGTTGTTTCTTTGTTAAATGTCATTTACTGGACTATTTGACCCACTATGTGTTACTGGACTTTTTGTCCTCCTTAAATACGCAGTGTGACTCACAAATGCAATAACGGATGACTCATCACCTTTTTTGGATGACCACCTCAGAGTCGGGCGGTGAATAGGAGAGCTTTAGCGTGTCTTCATTGGGCACACTTCTACTGTTTCACACTCCCTTGTCTTTCACACACACACACACACACACACACACACACACACACACACACACACACACACACACACACAAAGTAACACTGTCCTGCCGAGAGATGTGTAATGGAAAAGATAAATGGAGGATGAAGCTAAGGTGACAGGCTTGAATGTGTGTGTGCGCGCGGGCACGGAACACAGCAGAGCAGCAAACCATCTGCTCATCTCCTCTTAATGAACAAAGCAAACAGCAGGAGTCAAGGCTGTCTCCAAATCTGCTCTCTCTTTATTGGCACACTCACACACATGCAAACACACACACACACACACACACACACACACACACACACACACACACGTACACATCTTTGTGCTGTTTAATCTGATTACATTTGATGGAGAGCAGGGGCAAAGCAACCTTTTTAGACCCGACTCCTACGCTGGTGACAGAGAAGGTCTGAAACACAATTAGCAAGCTGTTCCTCGCACTCAACGTCTGACCACCGGCAAGCAAATGGAGCTAATGGGCAGGAACTAACCAATGGGAACGAACGGGCTGCCGTGTCCCCGTGCACGCAACACTATTAGACAGCTGTTGGACTTGGACATAAGACGTAGGCCCCGGAGCCGCACGTGATGAAGGCCCCGTCTGCCGCGTTTGATGCCGAGTGACGCAAAGCAGCAGGGCCGACTCGGAAGGAACCTGCACCGTGGCAAACTATGACACCGGCGTGTGCGTTTGAGGTGACATGAAACAGATGGCTACTCGTCAGCCGATGTAAAGGTGCAATGATGTTTGACTGTGACATGAAACACAGCCACGACGACATTAGGAGACAGCTCACCTGCCTAACAATGTTGAGACAGTGAATCCCAATTTCCTTTCTCATTTCATCCTAAATTTAACCTGCATTATTTAGCTAAATGTATGAAATAAGTGAACCAAAAGTGGGAACAGTGACCTAATTATCTTAATTTTGAATGTAAAAAGGTGGATGCTTCCAACTCCCAATACTCTTTAAGACTACTACTTTATTTTAATTTCAGTCTATCTTACGATTCTTATTAACAACAATGGTAGGGTATGGAAAAGTAGGGGATAATAATTTAGACATAAATAAAAGTCTTGATATTTGTTATTGTTTTTAATTAAAATAGTTTATTAAAAATCCTAAAATATTAATTGGAAAAAAATGGAAACTTGAAATTTGCAATTGTTTTAAATGTAAATGTGAACAATTTTACAAACTTGAATAGAAATAATAATATGTAAAATTCTTCATGCTACTGCTGATAGTACTACTACTATTACTACTACTAGTAATAATAATAATAATAACAATTACAATAATAAAAGTAATACTGACAAAATTATTTCTTTTTGTCCATAAAATAATATATGCTAACGTCATCTTCAAGTGGTCACCCTTTTCGTTTTGTTGCTTTTATTTGTAGATCCGGGTTAAGCATGTTTTTTTTTTCAGATTTACGATTATTATTATTATTATTATTTATGTTTTTACAAAATCATGTTCCTAAATTCTTCAGTTTTTGCCTTTAAATGTTGCCTTATTTTATTCTAACTATTTGAGGCACAGTTACTTATGAAATGCGCCATATAAAATAAGATGTCTTGCCGTTTTCGGTTTCAAACCCAATGAAACACTGCTCTCTAGTGACCAAACGGGAGGAATGACGTGGCTTTTTATTTAGGGAAAGAAAAATCCAAAAACGAAAAGAAAACCATTCATATCTGTTTCGGTCTAGTTGAGCTTCCGTAATGTCATTGGCGATTTACTTCCGCTTCCCGTCCTGCTCCGCTGCACTCCTCATCCCAGCCAGCATGGACTGCTGCTTCAAACCCACCTTGTTGTTTCAGTCTTAGTTTGTTTTAAAACCTCGCCGTGTGTCCCCCGGTGTGTTCTCAAGCTCCTCGACGTCATGTTCACCACCACCGGTTCCCACGGCCTGTGTGAGTATTCCCCCTCTTTGGCAGTTGAGAGCGACTATGCTAGCTTAGCGAAGTAGATTCGCATGTACAGTAGTTGTCATTCGGTTTTTCAGGCAGCGCCACCACTTGAATCTACTTTCTTATTTCGAGCGAGCTTGGACGAGACAGACTAGGATGGACTTGCAAAAATCGCTCAAGTAATTGTATAAATGTTAAGTCAAAGGTACATCTTTTGTCCTTAAAAAAAAGGCTTTTCTCAAACCAGAGGTGTCAACTACAGGATTCACGAAACAGCCTAATTGCAATCGTGAAGCGGGCCAGATCAGTAGTAAAATCACAATGGACGCTCCCTGTATTTTAATTGCGTTTAAAGGCCTCAGAACAACCTCAGATTTCATAAGAAGCATCTCCTTTTTAATATCGGCATAATGTCCACCCAAATCATAATATCCTCCCAAAATACCTAAACTCGCATACCACGCATAAAAACTTGAACATACAGGTCGACATCGACGGCCCCGTTTGACCACATGATTTGGTTTGTATTTTCCAGACAAGGCTCCTCTGTCCAAAGGCCTCCTGCTGGTGCTGAGCGGCTTGACGGTGATGCTCAGCCTGCTGCCGCAGTACCAGCACATGTTTGAGTACAACCTGCAAGCGGTCAGCCACCAACTGCAGGTATTACTTGAGTCCAAGTGTGAAGAGTATCTGACGCGACGCATGCGGTAATTCAGTATCGAAAGTATTTTTCCGATATCTTATCATCACTCCTTCACCAGTCACACAAAACTATATCCAACATGAAAGATTATTCGAGGGGGACAAGATGAACCTTGGAAAACTGCCTAAAAATATGGATGTGGTGCGGTAGGTGTGGCGGTTGCTGTGCGGCAGGCTGGTGTGTCTGGACGTGAAAGACTCCTTCTGCAGCGGCATGCTCATCTACAACTTCCGAATCTTTGAGAGGAGGTTCGGCTCGAGGAAGTTTGCCGTGAGTACCAATGATGATCAGACTTTGGCGGCATGTTGCGTCCACATTAGATAGCTTTGGAGACCGGTTACCGGTTGGAGCTCATTTGGGCCAATTTCCCCGTTTGGAGTTTGACAAATTTTGCCCAAAATGGCTGCTACAAGCCAAAATGGCTGACTTTAACTTTGGGCATAGTTGCTGTTGAAAATGACAATATTGACATGGCTGTTTGGGTCTTGAACGATGATGGGGGTGATATTACGCGGTTCCCAGTGGGTCAGAGATGCCTTGCTCAAAACGTACGTGACTTCCTACTTGTCTGCTACAAGCTAAGTTTTCAAGTCAACAAGAAGATATGGCATCCATTGACCAAAACAAAGACAAATTGGTTCACTTCTGTCAAATTTAGATCAATCAAAATTCCATATTGTCATTTAAGTAATAAAACCAAATCAAAACACTCAGCTTCCATCCTTCACTTTAGTGGTTGGGATGTCCAAAACGTTATATGCCAAACGGCGAGCTACTGTTGGCCACAACTTATGCAGAGACACTCAAAAGCCGACTAACCCGGCAAGCTAAACGGAGCTCCTGACGCTGCGTTTTGCGTGTCTTGTTCAGTCCTTCCTGTTGGGTACCTGGTGCGTCTCCGCACTGCTGGACTTGCTGTTGGCTCAGTCTGTCTCTTTCCTCTTCGACGACAAGGTGGAGGAGTTGCCCGCAGGAATGTGAGTAGCATTGACGATGGCAATCCTGTTAAAAAAAAAACAAAAAAAAAAAACGTTTGCACAAACTTGATGGTTGACTTCCACAGGCTGGCCCCGGTCTTCGCCCTCTTTGTGCCTTTCTATTCGTCCATTCCCAGGGTGCCCGTCACCAAGGTGCTGGGCCTCATCAGTATTACCAACAAAACCTTGGTCTACATCGTCGGACTGCAGGTATGGTTCTGTTCGTCTCCCTCGGCTTTTTGGCGCGCCGAATGATGACTCTCGCACCCTCTTTCCCGTTGTGTCCACATAGTTGTTGACGTCCAGTCCCTTCATGTGGCTCCTGGCGCTCAGCGGGCTGGTGAGTCACGTCACGAGGAAAGACGGTGGACCCTCAGAAATCAATTGGTGCAGCCATTGAACGGCTGAAAATCAGGTCCAAGAGTCCGGAATCGTTACACTTTTGACCGTTACACGTTACAAATTTCAGCAAAAGTCTCTCAATGTGTCTGCGGGTTTTCACGAAAATACTCCAAAGAATTATAGAACACTTTAGTCAGCCTGTTTCTCGATCCTGAGGGTCCACTGGTTGAAACTGAACCGTGCAAGAAAATGTCAACACACCATCGTATGGCCCAAAAGTTTTGATTTATATCCTGTATGTATTTTAGGTCTCGGGCGGTTTGTATCACTCCAACGTCCTCTGGCTGCAGAACTTTCTCTTTGTGCCCGCCCGACTGTGTGCCATCGCACGCTACTTCCTGGAGCCCCTCTTCTCCAGTGAGTCCGATCCAGCGCCCTCACGGTTTCCACTGCGGCGCTGTACAAACATGGCCGCGTTTTGTTGATGTGACCCTCAAAGGTTCTCAACCGAGCGGCGAGGCGCCTCTGGGGATGGGCGCCACGCTGGACATCCAGAGGCAACAGCGGATGGACCAACTGGATCAACAGCTGCTGCTGGCCCAGTTCAACGAGGCCCGCGCAAACTCCAGACATCGAGCACAAGTACGGCCACTTCCTCTGTAGCCTTACTAAGGTCAAGGGTGAGCCGCGGCCAGTCCCGGTTGCAAAATTCCAGGAACTGTCAAAGTTGGAGGAAATTGGAATATACCAGGAAGGTTGGCGCTTAACAGGAAACTTAAAATGAGTTCATATCATCGCGTCAGCCTGTCGGGGAGGCGGGACGAACAGCTGTCAAAGTCATGTCAACGGAGGCATTATGTGCATGGGTGCTTGTTGTCTTGTCACTTCTTACAGAGTCTTCAGTGAACCAAATTTGCATGTTTTTGGGGGAAAATGGAAGGAAGCCGCAGCTTGCCCTCATTTTTTGCAAGTTTAAAACGATTTCCAAATGTTGTCCTTCTTGTCTCTTGCTGCAGTGGAGCAGGTTGTTCCCCTCCCTGAGACGCAGGAGACCGGCGCCGCCGCAGCCTCAGTCTCAGACGCAGCCCTCGGCTCCCCCGCTGCCATCCGACAACTCGATCGCCGAGGAGCAGGTGCAGCCGCGTTTGCCCGTCGTTCACACCAAAAACTCTCACCAGGGAAAGGAATTTGGTTTTCTCCTCTGTGACATGCTTTTGTCAACATATCCGAGGGTCAGGAATGAAATGACTCTTTCCACCCTCTTTCTCGTTTTGCTGAAATTAGCGGAATATGAGGGGGCATTTCCTGTCTCATGCAAATGAGCCACCGGTCTCCCGGTCCTGCTTTTTGGCCAACGCAGAGTACGGCTTTCGTGACGACACTGACTCAGGGCGAAGCCACCCGATGATGACACCCCATTAAAGCACCAATTGTATTTTCATATGTGGTGGCAGCACTTCATTATGTGGTGCTTGCAGCAGTTTTTTTTTTTTTTTGATCTAAAAGTGCAAGTTAAAAGCATCGATAGGTATTTTCCCCCATGGTGGCAGCACTTCATCACCAAGCCGCCAAAGCATTTGTGCGGATCTGCGTATGAGGCGCGTACAATTGACATATCGTTAAGCCCGACATTCAAAAGGAAATATGGCAAAGGACACAGGTCTTGTCTAGCCCTACGTAGTCACAAGGTAGGGCTAAAGAACTTGGATCATAAAGCATGATGTGCTATATGTATATATTCAAATTAGGACGTGACAAATTCTAACGTCTATGCAGTATGCTGCCATGATATTTCTCTCATTGCATCCGCCGCATGTGTTGTCTCCGGCAGGTCGCCAGGTTAGTGGAAATGGGCTTCTCCCGGCTGGACGCCCTCGAGGCCCTCCGAGTGTCCAACAATGACATCAACATGGCCACCAACTTCCTCCTGCAGCACTGAGAGCCCCGAGAGCGGGACGAGAACCAAACTAAAGCGGCGCAGCCGGAAACAAAAAGGCAGAGATGAGTTTGGGGGAAAAAAAAAAAAAAAGATGGTGGAGGAAGACGTATTGTGTATTGTGCTTTTGCAGGTAATGTGAAGGCTGCGTACGGCTGATCGCGCCTCGAAAGGAACAGTTGCAACTGACTGGGGAGGTTTGAAGCATAAAGTTGGACATCATGGGGACAAATATACAAATGACAAGCCTCATGTTACGAGAAAAAAAAAATCACTGGACAATGTGATCAAACTAGCCTAAAATGTCCATCATTTTTACAGGGGGTCCTCAGTTCACGACAGTCCCGACACCCAAGCTTAGGAGCTGACACACAGCGCGCAGGGAACAAATCTTTGCAGCGTCACGTCACTATTTGAGGGGGACAGGGACCGAGCCCTGCCGCGAAAAGCAAAACTCAAAGGTTTTTGTCGCCTTCCCTAATCGTCAGTGGAAGTCAAAGCACTTTGACACTCCTCAAGTCATTTCAACATAGTTCCTTTGCACCAAGATACCACAAAGCACGACTCATTTGTTAGGCAGGCCTTTGGCCTGAGCACAAAATAAACCAAATTTGTTTTATCGCAGCATAACTGAGCACGAAAATACGCCGAAAAGCTTGAACCCTACGTTTTTCGGCGAACAACTTTTCATTGTAGGTGTAACAACAAGAAGGGGAGCTTGGTGACCGCTGCAATTCTGTTTATCATTTCATAATGTTGTTTTGATGGCCAAGAGTGTTTTTCATCCAAATTTTGTATTCCTGACATAACTACTGCATTAGTGGAGCTTCGTCGAGGATCGGCCCGTTGCGTCGTTACAGTAGGAGTGAAGCTAAGTCCCAAACCGAGGACCCCCCGTGCACTCCAATGTAACCAGTGACCTTCATGACTCTGCTGACCGTATGCAATATATCAGATCCTCCAGGTAGATGCGATGCACTGTCTATTTTTATACAGTTTTCATCTCACGCTGGATTAAAAAAAAAAAAAAGCTTTGTTTTAATATGCACTTGCTCATATGATGTGTCTACAAAATGATTGTTTTGTTTTTGTTTTGTCTTTGAACAAGTCAGCGAGTGCAACAGAAGGCAGCAGAGCTTTGCGAGGACGCATGTTCATTCCGTCTTACAGGTTAGGTGGGTCATCTCAGGTGAGACCCCCCCCCCTGCCCCCACCCCACTGGTCACAATTTTAGCTACACTTGCACAAAAGATTCTGTCTTGATGAAAAAAAATAGTTTTGTGGTTGTTTATTTTATCACATTTTGTATAACTGTACTGCATCATAGTAAGAAAATATATATTTTAAAAAACCTCCTACTATGATGCAGTGCAATTCAAAAACCACCGCAAACAACCGCATTATTCAACAAAGATTTTTTTACCCCTCCCATTTTTTTCCATCAATCTTTTCTCCTGTAAAGGCAGCTCTCGTATCACATTTAATTGCAGGTGTCCCTCAAGTTGTGGCCAGTTGGTCTTGATGAACTTGGTGTATTTATTTGCATATGTTCCAAAGCCCACTTTGAAACAGAACAAATCCGAAATGTTTATTTATTATGCGGTAAATACGACAGAGGCTATACACAAATACTGCAATGTGTGCATCCTGTAAATGTTCAAAAAAGTGGCAGCCGTTAGGTGCTGTATTCAGTCAAGGGTACCAGTTCTGTGCTTTTCTGCAAAAAATAAAATAAAATAAAAATCTATTGCTTCTACAGTATGTGACCACACTGAGCGGCGCCGATGATTTGCTGTCAGAGTGACGAAAAATTATGTGGAGTAGTTGCGTGGATTGACAATGTAACAGATCTAATTTTTATTGATGAAA
>CAAKHF010017727.1:7511-18452 GCA_901007745.1 Hippocampus kuda | reverse complement strand
GCATAACACTGTATCATTATTAACGTATAAGAGAATAAAAAAAGAAATATGGACCAACTTACAACAAAGAATAGCTTTAGTAACTGGAACAGAAAAGATTTAAAGTGCATCTGAAATTCAAAAATATTAAATCCTTAATTTAACAATATTTTTTGACTGACCATGTCAAACCATACGATACTGAAAAATAAAATTACATAAAATCAATAACAAACAATGCATTCAAACTAATCAACATTATCTCAGAGCACAATATTTTAAAAAAACTTTAATCAGCAAAACAAAAATATATAAAAGAATTTGTGCTTTTTTTTTTTTTTTTTTTTAAATCAAAGATGATGTCTGGATTAATGGCTACAATGAGCACGTTTTGCAATGCACAGCTTTTCGAAGCAAACTTTGAAGCAGGACACAAAAGGTCCTCGGCTCAATGTGTAGCCGGGACCTGTATTACAGTATTAGTTTACTGAAGTAGCAGTCACAAAGTGGCATGATTGTTGGCAATATTCGGCACGTTTTCGCTGAAAAAAAAAACTCAAGCAGCTTATCAGCGTGATTGGGGTGTAATGTCTTTAAGTGACGCCTTAATTTATTTGGCTTCATGCTGTCCGCTACCAAAAGTTTTTGACACAGTAAGCACATCGATCTTCCGTCGTCTGCCACTGCAGGTACATTGAAGCCAAGCGCTACATAGCCTCGTCATATTTCCTCCCTGAGAATGCTCCCTGCGCAAACTCTGCCAATGAGAGCGCCACTGCCCCCTAACGTAGTGGAGGTGCAACTGCACGTTATTTTAGGACTAAAAAAATAAAAAAAGCATGTTCCCCGAGGTCAAACGCGCCCCACTTGACGGAGCCTCGCGCCCCCCCAGGGGGGCGCGCCCCACTATTTGAGAAACACTGGCCTACACAGACCGGTAGGAGCTTCTGCATTCGTACTCACCAGGACACACTTCTCCCTTTCAGTGAACAGATCTTTGTACATTTCCAATGAACACATGCTAATAATGAATTTTGCATATCCCCATGAGACATTTGCCCACACCTCATTGACCTATTATAAGCATTATATGAACGGCGAGAGTGGAATTTACAAAGCTCTCTAAAACAAAATGAGTCATTAAACTTTTGCTTCTCAAATGTTTGCCCATAAAAATTAGACAAAGAAAAAGGGATTCTGCCTTGAAATATGAATGGCCATGGCTATGAATTTGTATCGGCTTCGCTGTAACGCTCTCTCTCTTACTGCAGTGTTCCGTTGGCTCGACTCATCAATTGCCTGGTGCGGATTTTTCAAGGCTGTTGCCCAAACCTTTATTTGACTTTTTCCCGCGACATTCAATACCGATCAAAATGGTGTTGTAGGTGGCCATCTGATTTTTTTTGTTTTGTTTATTTTCTTGTGTCCGATGGGGTCACTCAGCTACCTGCTTGGACGCTCAGCCGTAGCGAAACCACAGACTCAGTCAGTTGCATATGATATCTCTGTATGACAGTGAAGGACTTTCATGGCAAATCATGAATAAAAATGGAAAAGAAGAGCGGCCCCAAACAAGAATCCTGGGGTACACTCCTCTAAACGATGATAAAATCAGACAGGCGATCCTGGTAAGAAACACACTGCTGTGTGGAGTGAAAATATGAGTTCAGCCAGAGTAAGGCCTTTCTAGATCATATAATTTGTCCGAGAGGAGATGATGGAATGATTGACCAAGTCAAATGCCCCGGTAAATGTCGGTAAATATAGACCCAAAGACAAACGCTCATGAAAAGATATAAATCATTTGTAAATTTTAGTATGATATGGTATGATAAGGTATGATAATTACTGATTAATAGTTGCAACAAACAACCAATTTTTATTCTGAAATGTGTGCTAAAATCAAAGACATACAATTCTAATATTATATATCGAATAATATAAGGGTAACTATCATGTTTGCCTGGGCATGAGCTCTTTAAATCAAGGTTACAAAAGATGAAGAGGTACAATTACCAGCCATACTTTTTTTCGTCACTCTCTTTGAGAAACTCTTGTCCTTTCGCCCAAACCTTTCATTTTTCATTAGGTCAATGAATGCTTCACTGTTTCTATTACCATTTCATTAGATCTCTGTTTTGAAGAGTCTCATAATTAGGCAAGGAAATCATTCTTCCATCTTCCTCTTCACCCTCTCTCATTTCGCTCTCAAATTACAGCTGTTGTCATTTTCTCCCATTTCAATTAAAGAAAAGTTTATAACAGTAACAGTACACCTCCAACATTACATGCCATATCAACTACATTTCCTACTTAAAATGTATATTTTTACTCAGACCACCCCACAAAAATCTGGGAATTTCCCCCAAAAATGCAACGAATACTCCAGAGCAGGGGTGAGCAAACATTTTGGCTCGGGGGCCACATTGATTTCTAAAATTTGACATATGGGGTGGGTCAGCACAAGATACGGTACATATAAAAAACTGCATATGTTGACAGTCCAAACATCAAAAGAACAATAGCATTAGTCATATTAACATACTTTTTTTTTTTTTATTGAGAACAGTGAAACAACTACGGGATCTGTCCTGTTAACAGGGCTCCCACTCTTCCATTTGCTTTTTATTTATGGACCTTTTAAGGACTTTTGAGGACCAATTTAGCCATTTTTTAAAGGACTTTTTCTCCATTCAGCGGGAGATTCACGGTGGATTTAATGCCCGTTCAGCAATACGCGGGCTGAACGGAAAGCCACATATCACTGAGCTGGTGTTCAAATCATTGCTGCCAAAGGAAGGGCACATCTTTATTTTTAGGGGCAATCAGCTAACCTTTATTTGACATACTGTATATCAAATTGTCACTTTCATACCTGTATCACAGGTAGGAAAATGAATAAAAACTTGAATTAATTCTCAAATAAAGTACAAAAAGAAAATTTAAAATTCGGAAATAAAACTTAATTTATTTTCAAATAATTTATTTTCGAATGAACACACTTTCGAATAAACACAACACGAGGAACAGAGCTAATGGTCATATGGGTCACCTGCACAGGGTTTAGAAAAATCTGCTTTCACTAACAGTAAGACTGCTTGCCCAGTTTAGCAGTATCCAGTATACCTGAACAGCTGAAATGCAAGTCTAAATCCCAAATGGTACAACCCTATTATTTTCCCTCATACCACCTTCAATGATCAGACATGTTTTCATTCATTCATTCATCTTCCGAACCGCTTTATCCTCACTAGGGTCGCGGGGGGTGCTGGAGCCTATCCCAGCTGTCTTCGGGCAGTAGGCGGGGATACCCTGAATTGGTTGCCAGCCAATCGCAGGGCACACAGAGACAAACAACCATGCACGCTCACACTCACACCTAGGGACAATTTAGAGTGTTCAATTCGCCTGCCATGCATGTTTTTTGGAATGTGGGAGGAAACCGGAGCACCCGGAGAAAACCCACGCAGGCCCGGGGAGAACATGCAAACTCCACGCAGGGAGGCCGGGGCTGGAATTGAACCCGGCACCTCTGCACTGTGAAGTCGACGTGCTAACCACTGGACTACCGGGCCAGACATGTTTTATAATGACAAATATGAAACTGATATGACAATTAGGGAATAGCAGACAGTGACTTAGTTTTCTCCTCGATCTCTTTTGCAAGTGCTGTTTTGCTGTGTGCCTCAATGCATTTGATTTGACCAGGAGACTATGACAAGTTTTACCTCTCACGGAGATGCCCTTCTTGCACACTCGACAGTAGGCCGACGTATTATCACCAGCAATTTTTCCGACCCAATCACGGAAGTCCGTCTTGTCCAGCCACATCACTTGAAAATAGCATTGACCCGGAATATTTGTAGTGACGCCACTCGAGTGAAGCGCGCCTCAGCAGTCCAAAGTCTGCTTTTACCTGGTGCCTGAGAGATGAACAGAACAAGGTGAAGATGATGTGCTCCGAAAACTGCAGTTGCCGACTCACAGATTTTCTTTGCTCAGTTCAACAAATTATGTTTTGTTCAGTCTGCTTTTAAGCTGTCCACTGTAGTAACCGTTGTCCCTGAAATTGTTAAAATCATAAACACCGGACAGGGGGTGACTGGTCTCATCGAAGTGTCGAGCCTTCATGTTAATAAAGATGAATGCCAAAGCTGCATAAGACTTAAGAAGAAATTTAAAAAAAAAAAAAGAATGAAAAAAAAAAACTACAAAAAATATTGCTTAAGTCAACAGGATAATGTGTGCACAGCTGGATTTGACACGGAACACTCATATTTTTGGGTCCTTCCACCCAAAATGCGTATCCGGTATGAAGGTGTGTTATTAGACGATGGTAGAATCTGTGCAGCCATGAAGGTTTGCAACTGTGCAGCTGTTCCCTCTTTTGCATACAAGGCATGAAAATAGTTCACATCTGTCGTCAAGAGTATGAGCCTTGTGCCTCGTGACACTCACATTTGAGCCAAGTTTTCGATCTCCACCTGTCCAGTGTGCAACTTCAGCAATTATTTTGCCTGCCGACACTCCTCATCATATTAATTGATCTCTGCTGCCACAATTTCTCAGATTTTCATCCAATGTTTATGCATCTTTAGTGATGTATTGGTTGACAGGAATGTTTTTAATTTGTAAAATTGGCTGTACATGCTCACAACGCATTTTGGATACCAGAAAAGTAGTGTTGGACTGAGCTCGCAATTCCACTTCCCTCAGAACAGAAAAAACATATCGATTGAGGAAGAAATTCATTATACATCACAAGACAAACAGTTTGATAACAACTGAAGATCATCTTGATACTTTATACCAAAGTCTTGCATTGCAGAGAGAATTCTTTCAATTTTGCTTTATATCATATCTGCCAATATCCAAGTTTGTAACACGATGATTGGTAATACCTGCAATTAAACAAGTTGATATGCATTTGTCAATTGGGATTTTGTGACATCTGTGCATGTATCGATTTTATGACGTCTGAATTTTTCTCCAGTGCCAGGGTTTCCCTACCCAGCAGCCAGTGCAGCAGCAGCAGCAGCAGCAGCCTACAGAGGAACCCACCTACGAGGTCGAGGACGGACAGTCTTCAATACATTCAGGGCGGCTGCGCCACCTCCTCACCTTCCAGCTTATGGAAGGTGAGCTTTCTTTTTTAATTTTTTTATTAATGTGTTTATTTTTCAAAATTCACTTCAGTTGTTATTTATCTCCTTTGGTCAAATGCTTGTTCTTGTTTCACGCAAATGGCAAGCCCCGAATCTCAGTCCTCAGAGCCAGCAAAGCAGTGCATGCCTGCTTTGCCTCACAGCAATAACCAATTCCCCCACTACCACAGCATGCTGATTTAACAAATAGGCATGCTCCAAGACTTGCTTTTCATGGAGTCATGGAAAATGACTGTCAACTTGGCCTTGGACTGTGGTGTGATGGAGTAAAATGTCAGAATGAGATGTCATCTACTATTCTTTTACAAGTTCACCCATTGACCAAAATGAAATAAAACATCTCCCCAGCCCCAACAACTCTTGCAGACTCTTTGTTGCTCAAAGGTCTGGAGAGCCATGTGTTGTGGGCAGTCAGATGAAATTTTCAACTATTCTGTTGTTCTGTTTTTTGTTGTTGTTGTTGCTTGTTGTTTTTCTCTTTCTAATTGCAAGCCAATGGGCATCAAGAAAGCTGGCTGGGATTCTATTTAAAGATGACTTGATATCATTATGAGGATAGATGTTTCCATCCATCCATCCATTTTCTAATCCGCTTATCCTCACAAGGGTTGTGGGGCATGTTGGAGCCTATCCCAGCTGTTTTCGGGCAGTAGGTGGGGAACACTCTGAACCGGTTGCCAGCCAGTCGCAGGGCACACATAGACGAACAACCATCCGCGCTCACACTCACACTGAGGGACAATTTAGAGTGTTCCATTAACCTGCCACACATGTTTTTGGAATCTGGGAGGAAACCGGAGTACCCGGAGAAAACCCATGCAGGTACAGGGAGAACATGCATACTCCACACAGGAAAGCCAGAGGAATCGAACCCTGCTCGTCCACACTGTGTGGTCGACGTGCCAACCAGTCCACCACCGGGCCGCCCACGTTCCCATTGATCTATTTTATATTTTTTGTTTCGAAACGTAATACAACTTGTCCATTTATTTGAACAACTACATCAACTCTCTAATTTATTTTTGATGGTTTGTTACGAGTGGAATTCAAAGATCTTGTCCACCACAATGAAGTCAAGGCAAGGCTCGGAACATCGCACTGTAGCGCATGCTTTGAGTAATGAGGTGCCACTTAGTTTATCATATTGGTGTCGATGCCACCACATGATGTTATATAAAATTATCGTATGCGCATTTCCGGTATACAAACTTAGGGTATGTTTTACGGACAAATGCATGGACGCTGCAATCAATCAATCAATCAATCAATAACACCGATTACCCGCACATTTTCATGGCAAAAAATGGTAGCTATCACTCAATATGCCATCTGTGCAATTCATCGAGATAACAGGACTCAGTTGATCAAAACATGGTGCATGCTGGTGACGACATTTGCATCCTTTGCCAATAAGCTCCAAGTATTGTACCGAACGTCCAGCCTTTCCCAAGCAGATCACATTAGAGCAATTCCAGAGTGATACCGTGGAGAACTCCTCGTCGTGATTCACATGTCAATCTGGCTCTTGCCAGGTTAAGATCCTCAAGTTGAATTGAAAAAAGGTTTGCAAATATTTTACACAACACATTGAAGCACCTCTGATTCCCAAAACGTTATTGCGTCCTGATGTAAATTTGACTGCTAACTACAGCCAAGTGTAGCATCTTCACTGACGAGGAGAGGACATAGTCACAGAAGAGACGTGGAACAGATCGTACTTTCATTAAAGCCGCCTTGCCACGTAATTACTCTCGTGGAACACATATAATGAATTATTGATGCCCACTGATGTATTTTTATTAAAGCATCTGTCTAGCGTGGCAACAAGTTGACTCTGAATAAATGCTATACTCCAGCCAGGAAGCTAAATTGGCTCTTTGTTTATAGAAGGGCATGGTTTTAATTACAGATCATTTAAATATGCGGGAGTCCCACATATTAACCCTTTCATGTAGCCTATAACCTGATAACATGATAAGCTGTCCACTGTAGTAACCACTGTCCCTGAAAGGGTTAAATGGCACTGCTCTTAGCATGTCTATGATGTTTGAAGCAATATTGATCATCAGAGTTTGCGCAAACAGTGGGAAACATGTCTCGTGGTTTAGTGAAATTGGTGACTGTTTTCTCTGAGGAACAGCAGCAAAGTCAATGGGGCAGTAGAGGCTGTATCTCGAGGCATTTTATTAGAAAACAAATGAGGAGCGCGACCTCTGTAACACATATTTTTTTTGTACATGCCACACTTTATGTACAGCACAGTTCAACTGCAGTTCAGAAAGCGAAGAAAAAAAAACATGCACACACAAGCACGCACAATTTGATGGCTTATCTTTGCTCCATCCACCAATGCAAACAGGCCATTACAGTCTAGAACAGGGGTGTCAACCATACGGCACGCGGGCCAGAACAGGCCCCCGAGGAGGATTGATCAGGCCCGCAGGACAATTTAAATGTGAAAAAAAATGCATAAAAGACACGGAATGAATAATTTTAATAAAATGCAATTCATGGATTATCTGCTAAGGGGCAGACTGCTTTCTCTTTAGTTTGTAAAGTGCAGCCAGGGATTACATTTAGATTTTATTTGCACATGTGTAAATGGTTCAAAAATCCCTTTCTTTAGAAATCTCGTTTCATCTTAAAATGCATGACTATATTTTTCAATAGCAATTACTTAAAAGTTTTATGCCTTTGTACAATCAGTGGGATCAGTTGCAATGCATAAATGATCAAAGTAAATTGCACATTTGTCAAAGGAAATCCAAAGTATTTTGTGAAATGTTTTATAAAGGATATGTTCATGAAATGTCAACATTTTCCAAATGTTTTTGTGCTTCACAAAATCAAAACAAAGAAAAGACATGATATTTTGGATATTTTTTGGCAGAGTATGGTATAATTTTAATTGTCCGGCCCACTTGACATCTCCCGAGGCCGTATGCGGCCCACAATGTCAAATGAGTTTGACACCCCTGGTCTAGAAAGACATTTTGCTGAGTATTTTTCTATTTGACTTCAAATGCAATTTTTGTATCGTTATTCTTCCGCCGCTCATTTCAGCATCGCAATTATCAACTGATACGTACTCAATTACATGACCATGTGTGTGTGTTTTTTTTTTTGGGTGGGGGGCGGCACTGATGACAAATGATGTGCCAGTGACGACATGGCATTGCAAGAAAATTACTCAGCATGCAGCTAAATCTGTCTGATCCTTAAAGTGTAAGGGAAGATCAGACTAAATGCCATTTCCCACTTTAGAGGATGTTTTTCCATTAATTTTCCCCATATATTATCAGGTTTTATTTCTCAAGGTTGCAGTTTCTATTTGTGTGATTTAAACCATGTTCAGTGTAACACAAATGGTGTTTGTTCTGTGGCTTGTGACCGCATGCCAAAAAGCTGAAAGACTTTTTGAGTAATAATCACACCTATGGCCATTATAGCTTTGCTTAAAGAGCAAATTAGTAGCCATTGCATAGAACTGTAAATTATGAACAAAATAATGAGCCGATGATCAAATTAATGCAAAAATGTGTTTACTAACATGTACATGAGCTACATTTAATTCTCCATACATTTTGTAGCACTGTTCAGAGTCACAGGTGAGCTGAAGCATATGTCAGCTGAGTTTTGGCAACAGGGAAAAAACGACATAGAGAAACATCAGAGTCAAGATTTGAATCCGGAGCCTTCTTGCTGTGAGGCAGGCATGCTAATCATTATGTCTAGCTTTGCTGAAACATCAGAATATATACGTAGGCTATAATGTCATTATTGTTGGGATGCAACCTACCTCAGCTGACTTAAGGCGAAAGGCAAACTACACTGTGGACTCATGACCAATCAGTCACTGGGAACATAAACAACCATTCACTCTAGCATTGACTGAGAGGGTATTCGGTTTATAAAGGTTTTGGAATATTCATTACAGTGTCTTTTTATTCGGGTTAGGGTTTTGGATTTTGTTTTTGATTTTGTTTTGTTTTTAATTTGGTTCGTATCAATGAGGTTTTTAAGCGGGTTTGTTTGTGTTTTTTTTCTATATTTCTAATTGCTTTGTTTTAGCTTAGTTTTTAATTTGTTTTCATAATTCGTAATATATTTTTATCCATCCATTCATCCATGCATCCATTTTCTGATCCGCTTTTCCTCACAAGGGTCGCGGGACGTGCCGGAGCCTATCCCAGCTGTCTTCGGGCAGTAGGCGGGGGACACCCTGAACTGGTTGTCAGCCAATCATCGGGCAATATATTTTTAAAATTGTTTATTTTTTTCACAACAAGATTAAAAGTACATTACTGTAAGTATCGTGTAGTTAAATAAAACATACAAAACTAGTATTTTAAAATACAGATACTGTAAAGCAGTCCACCCTTTGAAGTAAGTGTGGTGCATAATACTGCTTCTAAAGTTAGCGGCATCACAACCCAATGTCTTAAATAATGAGCGAACAGTCACACTTTTCTCGCTTTCCATCCCTTTTTTGCCAAGTTACCAAAGATAATTTCTGGCTTGAATTCCCGTTGAAAAGTATTCCACACATAACACTATTAGCCACTTGCCCACTTGCTTTCACCTGTGAGTCTAAAGGGGTGTTCACACGGCACACGTTTGCATCGGTGCTGCACCGATGTATTTTGTTGCGATATATCTTACATCGGTGTAAATTTTGTGGAGCGTTCACACGTATAAAGCTGCTTACGAAAGAGAAGCGTGTTAACCCCGGTGCAGCCCCATTTGCGTTCACACGACAGTTTCTGCAGCCGTGCAATACGAGACATTGAGCAGGGCGTGCGTAAAGTGTACTTCCGTTTCGCCGCCTTGTTTGTGACATATCGAAAAACCATGGTTGATTCTTCTCCAGACAAATCAACGCTGTGGTCTATCAGACACCGTAAAAGGATGAGCGAGAGAGAAAGGAAAGATGATGGAAGCACAACAGAGCACGAAAGCAACGCATTCTACTCGTATGTAATCAACTCTTCTCACGCTAGCGAGTCTACTCCTGTAGCGTTCACACGTCCCATTTTATATCGACGCTGCCCCGCAAACTAGCATTTACTCCGGATACAGTAATCCCTCGTTTATCGCGGTTAACGGGGACCAAAACCACACGCGATAAACGAAAATCCGCGAAGTAGCGACAAATTAACATATATAAAAAAAAAAATTGCCCCATGTGGGCCTTTGCGCTTGAGCAGAGCGCACTAACACACACACACACACACACACACACACACACACACACACACACACACAGAGGCCAGCGATCCAGCTTGTGCAGCAGACGTGTTTTTGATTAGTCAATTAAGACAATTAAGGATGAAAGAGACCTGCTTTTGTTCTTATAAGCCTCCTCTCTCTCTCTCTCTCTCTCTCTCTCTCTCTCTCTCTCTCTCTCTCTTTCTCTCAGCAACACACATAATACACTCACCTGTGTGCCCATGCGTCCACCACGCACACTTGCCCCACGTGGACCTTCCGCGATTGAGCAGAGTGGGCACACACTAGCACACATAGTAAACAACACTTAGACACTGATTTTTGCGGACTTCAAAAAAAAAAATAAAAAATTATATATATATATATATATATTTTTTAATGAATGTTTGAAGAAATCCGCGATGCACCGAAGCCGCGATAAACGAACCGCGAAATAGCGAGGGATCACTGTACTCTGAATTTTTAAACCACCTCCTGAGCAGGGTTAAATTTGCTCCGGTTTAAGCTGTTTTCAGGGGCTACACCGGTATGACTTTGTACATGTGAACGCTCAACGGGGGGGGGGGGG
>CAAKHF010017722.1:0-15690 GCA_901007745.1 Hippocampus kuda | reverse complement strand
TGCACGTATAATTCATATTTGACAGGTCGGTCATGCAGACAGTTTTTTTTTTTTTAATTGCGACAAACTGTTCCTTTCACTCATTCACTCCCAAAGACGTTTTTAAACGTCTTTTCAGACTTGGTCAAGAATTGGCTGGTACTGAATGAGTTAAGAAAAGGAGTTGAATGAGAACGACTTTTAGTAGAGTCTTTCTTTTTTTTGTTTGTTTACAGTGCGTGGATTTGTACCAAAGTGAGAAGCATGAGTACGCTCGAAACGTCAAGTGTTGCAATCGGGAGGGTGATTATATGAATGAGTGCAGTGATAACGTGTGCCAATGTGTGTGTGTGTGTGTGCGTGTGCGTGTCACAAGGCAACGAGCCCACAGGCCCCCTGGGGAGAGCTTATTGTACGGCAGGGGTCACCAACCGTTTTGAGAGTGAGAGCTACTTCATGTGTACTGATTGTGTGAAGGGCTACCAAATTGATACATGTCTGAAATAACATCTGTACAAATTACATTTAATAATATTAGAATGTCTTATTTTTCATACTTAATGATTTATTTACATTTTCAGGCTCTGATCATCTTAAAGATGTCTCACAATACTGCCAGTGTTTGCATGTTTAAATCATCATTTCTACTAGCAAATCACAATCCTAGCACTGGCGGGCTATTGGAGTGGTCCTCACGGGCTACCTGGTGCCCGCGGGCACCACGTTGGTGACCCCTGTTGTACGGCATCCAAAATGCGAAACGCAGCAGAATCAATGCGTGTTTACATAAGAGAGTCGATACTCAGGGGCCCCACATGTTGAGCAAAGACGTGCACAGCAATTTATGTCCTCCATTTTGTCTCTCCCCACCGTCTCGACTCCTTCACTTGCCCCCTGGAGACGCACGCACACACATACACACGCACGGACACACACACACACACGCACTCCGTGCTGCAAACATGATTCATCATACAAAGACTTTTTTTCCAGCGTTTGCAGGCAAGCTGGATTAATTTGCGTTTGAAATGTTTCCAATACTTCATCTGCACCTTGCGCACAACTTCATCCGTCACACTTGTCAAGCACAAGATGAGGACGGTGAGACGAGGTCCGTGAAAGGACAGCGGCCCTCTGGCGAGTGGTGTGTGTGTGTGTGTGTGTGTGTGTGTGTGTGTGTGTGTGTGTGTGTTGCGGGGTCCCAGCTGTGCTCATTCAATCAGCTCATGGCCGAAAGCACGCCGACGAGGTCGCAGGGGGCAACTGCAGCAAAGGGCTGCAGGTGAAAGGAGACCACGAGGCGGATGGATGCCGAGAGCTGCGCAAGGCTTTGCGCCGATCAAGAGTTCCGCCATCAATTGGAATATTCGTTCCATGAAAGTGGATGAATGTATCCTCAACAAGTCATTCAAAATGGCGGCGGCAAAACACTATTTTTGTCCGAATGGGGCTCCTCAGCTCACTTCAATGTTGTTTCTTAGCACCAAGAGCCCACAAAGTAAACCGCTACTTCTGACAAAATGAAGCTCCCAACTCACTTCAACGTAGTTCCTTGGCGCCAAGATACCACAAGATGTCTGCGAAGCATGGTTTGTGTCTGAGCGGAGCTCCTAAACTCACATCAACATAACAGGATTGCAACAGAAAACCATTGCGAGACTAATAAAGGTTTTCTTATCTTATCTTATCTTAGGATGCTGTCGAAGCACCGCTTTCATTGCTTCAGCACAAACGCTGAATAGGTGAACTTGGGAATGCCAATGCGTGGGGGGGGGGAACGGGGGTCACGCTAGAGCAGGCAAATAGACGGCTGTCGGAAAAGTGGTGGCGAAAAATGAATGCGGTGTTGCCAACGGACTGTCCCGCGTGGCGCTCCTACCTCGGGGGCGATGTAGTCCGGGGTGCCGCAGAAGGTGTGCGTGGTGTCCCCGTCGAACATGCCCTCCCTGCACATCCCAAAGTCGGCAATCTTAATGTGGCCCTCGCTGTCCAGCAGCACGTTGTCCAGCTTGAGATCCCTGAGGAAAGGCGGGACCAAACGTGACTCATTTGGGATCCGAGCGTTCAAAAAAGAGCCTTTTGCCAAGAAAGACAAGAGCCACGCGGCTTTGCTCGCCGCACTGCGAAGGAACGACCCCCCCTCACATGACATAAATCAGCCTTTACCTGTAGATGATCCCTTTGCTGTGGAGGAAGAAGAGGCCCACCGCAATCTCCGCTGCGTAAAACCTGCGTGACAGAGCGCGCGTCGGGGAAACACGCGCAAATCAAAAGGCAAAGGATGACACCAAGAAGCGGCGGGGTGATGAAAGGCGGCGCAAGCGTCGAGATGAAAGGCAAATAAAAAATTTTTAAAAAAAGGAGCAACAGGCTCAGAATGAGTTTTCAAAGACGATCGGATGAGAAGGCGAGATTAGCGGGAGGAGGGAGCCGCGCTCCTCCAGCCCGGGACTTTTTTTCGAGCGTCGCCGGGAATCATGAACAAAGCGGCCAGATAAGTTTCGAAAGACGAGCGAAAGCGCCGTGAAGATAAGCGCGCGTACGTACGCCGCGTGAGGCTCTTTGAACTTCCCGATGATCTGAATGTGAAACATCAGGTCCCCCCCGTTGACGTATTCCATCACGTAGTACAGACGATCCTGTGGGGAAAAACAGCGCGCGCACACGCGGACAGAGGCAACCATTCATCCATGATCAAATGAATCCATCGGGTGGGCGAGAAGAGCCACGTTCGCCTTTCAGGCACTTTTCAGAACAGGACCAACGGTCCAAAAACACAAATACAAAGTAAAAAGGCTGACAAGCAGCTGCTGTAGGCCACAGCGCACGGCGCGACGCTCACGCGCGGACTCATCGACCTCAGCTTGTGACA
The DNA here is from genome assembly GCA_901007745.1 of Hippocampus kuda. Lineage (NCBI taxonomy): Eukaryota > Metazoa > Chordata > Actinopteri > Syngnathiformes > Syngnathidae > Hippocampus > Hippocampus kuda. The sequence goes on along the minus strand of CAAKHF010017722.1, from coordinate 12,839 downwards.
TCACCCACTCGGCCACACCTCTTAACTCATTGACTGGCCGTTTAAATTTTTTTTTTTGGGGGGGGGGGTGATATCCTAAACTCACCCCATCTGCCTCTTTGGAAATTCCGGTGAAATAATTATAAATAAAATCACACACACACACACACACCTCAGTCTGGAAAGCGCAGTAGAGCGATGTGAGAAAGTGGGGGCGCATCTGGAGCGCCAGCACCCTCCTTTCCACCAGGGCGCTCTCCGTGTCCTCGTCCTGGAAGAGGACGTCCTTCTTCAGCACCTTGACGGCAAAAAGACGCTCGCTGCCTCGCTCCTCCGCCAGCAGCACCTGAGCGGAGGAGATGGCAAAGCGGACATTTCATTCGACGCGGCCGCAACGCCACGTCGGATTTCAGTCGCCGATTTGGCTTCATGTGGGCAATTCCAAGAAGTAACTGTCAATCCGACAGAGTTTTATTTGGATGCTGAAAATGATGGCGTTCATGGGCGCAATGTTGTGACCGTCGTAAAAGCGACACGAAACAGCCCTTGGCTCAAAGGGTTCGAAAAAGCGCAATGAACTCCGAGCTGACTCACGATGCAATTTCCCCCCCCCCCCGGGAGGGCTTCGGCGTCCTCGCACGCGCCAACTGTCGCGTGGTCAGTGTGTCAGAAGCGCCACGCGTCGTCCTGCCGTTTGCATGGCGGCCATCCCCAAAATCAAGCGCGTGCTGCCGCTATTAGGACGCATAATCTGTGCCTGCCGTGCGCACTCACGCTGACATGTTTTCTTTTTTTTTTAATCCTTTTTTTCCATCCTTCATGAGTCACAAAAAAAAAAAAAAAATCATTCTCTCGGTCTAATTGAAAAGGAGTGCCTTGGCTCCAACTGGTGTCATTTTTGCACACAGGAACTATGTTGAAGTGAGGGTTGTACGAGCCAAAGTTTGGATGATGAGAAAAGGAGTGCTTTGGTGCCATCGCGCGACATATATAGGTTCAATGCTCTTTTTTTATTGACGCTACGCTATTTGTGGTGTTGACTCCGAACTACAAAGTCTCTTCAGAATTTTATCGTGGAATTTAAGGTTTCATGTCAATCGTTTATTTATTTTTTTTAATTGTCGTAAAAATTCAAGTGATGTTTGTCATTAGTCACCCATCCATCCATCGTTTCCTGGAAGATAAACGATATTTATTCTCCACAGAATCGTATTTTATTTGTGAACATTTTTAGCTGTCAGATTAATTGGATGAAAATGATTTACTATGTCGGATCTTTTCCTCATCAAAACCGAGGTTCTGTTGTGTTATGCTACTTACAGTCGATATTGCCGATGGGTGCGGCAAAACACTACTTTTGACGAAATGCACTCCTCAACTCATATCGCCATAGTTCCTTGGCAACAAAATGTGAGGACAAAGCACCACTTTTGTCCAAATGAAGCTTTTCTCCTCATTTGGCCGCAAAGCGCTACGTTGGGCCAAATGAAGCTCCTCAACTCACTTCAACATACTTCATTGGCACCAATATGCCCCAAGATGGCAGCAAAGCACGACTTGGATTGCTTTGGCCTGAACAAAAAAACAGCCACTAGGGGGAGTTTTAAGTTCCGGAAAAAAATTCAGCGGATATGGAAATCTGCGAATTGCTCTTTGAAGAGTCATTTGATGATTTAAAAAAAATGCGGGTGTGAGTAGTACCAGAGTAGCTCGCCTGCTATGGAAGAGTTCCCCCCCCCCCCACTCCCATTTCAAAATGCACACACAAGGATTAGAATGTTCGAAAATCCCACACATAGAGCTCCTCTTCTCTTGCCTGCTTGTTATCCATTTCCTCTTGGCCATTTTGTCACTTGCCGCCTCACAGTAATCGTCTCCTTTCCGATCCGTGTGCGCCTCCCCTCGCTCGGCGGCCTCAAGTCTCGCTCCTTCCCTGCCAGCTCACCCCTTTCAACATCCATCTTATGTAAGTTGAGCTCTCTTTCTCCCGTCCCTTGTTAAGATTCTCGTCTGACAGTTACGAAACAGCACAAGGGAGCTGGAGACGAGGCAGAAGGACTCGAAAGCTCCACTCTCTTCATCACGGCTCATCTACGGCAGGGGAGGGGCCAGCGGGATCCAATGAGAAAACGGAGAGCGGAGGCTCGCCCGGGAAGGAGCACCTTCAGGAGGAGAGCCTTTTTGCCAGCCGGCCCGAGCTCACGACTGCTGACGCCACAAAAAAGACGCACACTTGAATAAATCATCGGCCACCGTTGCAGGGGAGGGACAAAGCGCTGAGGAGCTCCCGTCGGAAACAGCGCAGGAAGGTCAATGCATCAGTGGAAGACGGTCGTTTACCTTGCCAAAGCTGCCTTTGCCGAGCACCATGAGGAAGTGGAAGTCGTGGACGCCCACCTTGCCCTTGCCCGGCCCGTGGGAGTGGGCGGGCGGACAGGAGGGCGCGGGGGTCAGGGGCAGGGCCACGGGGAGGGCCTCGGACTGGGAGGCGGGGCCGACTTGAGCCGGCGAAGGCGTGACACCGTCTGGCTGGGGCTCCTGCGGAGGGACGCCTGATCAGATGCCGTTCAAACACGCAACAAACCTCGACTCACCGCTCAGCGGTACGGCACTGATAACGGTTCTTTGCAGAGGATCGGGAATATATGACTGTACGCTCATATCGTCCGTCTACATGTGTTGCCGCACCGTGTTCAGCATGTCGCTTCACGGGTTCGAGCACCGCAACAAAGAGGCTCATTAGCATTTTCATGATGCTACGCGCTTATTTTAAATGCACAAGGTGCATTTCTCTCTCGGCTTTTGTGTTTATTTGCACAGTAAACTTCAACCGGGAGTGTACACAGGAAACACCTTGAAGCCTCTTGTCTGGGAAAAATTGCTGACTAAGCACCGCTTATTGTGCAGTGAGTTGATGAGTGTTTTCAGCGAGCAAAACGGAAACAAATTAAAGCGATAGCTCAAGGTACCACTATATATTCAAACATGGCCAATTTCATATTTTGCGAGCCAAATCAATCCTAACGGTCAGTCGTTTTTACACGGCCAATGATTAACTCTCTGGGACTGTTGACGTGTTGGTGAAGATCAATCTCTTCCTCACTCTGCCGAGGCCTCACAGCATTTTGTCACCTCAAGATTGAAAGTCTGAAATTCCAGTCCATGAATCCCCTTTGACAGCGTCATCCATCAGAACGGAGAATTATGATCTTTGTCAAAGCAGAATCGGGGAGGGATGCATCGCTTGTTTTGGATCTCATTAGATTGCGCAGGTGTCACTAACATGCGCGGCGGTACTTCTTGGCACTTGTGTTTTTATTTGCTCAGAGAAACTCAAAGTAGCAGGACGAGATTCCGACGGCGTGAGTCATCGCAGCTTGCTTTTATTGGAAGTCAATATTTGGAATGAGATCAAGGCCGAGCCAAGCCCGAGGAGAAGTGACAGCACATTAAAATGCGAAGTGGCAGCCTCGCTGTCTGGTCAAAGACTCGAAATGCACCGGTCCTCTTTTTTGAGTAACAGGCGCTCAATGTTTTCTCGTCTGATGGGTTTCCAGTTGTACCTGCAGGTCCGGGTCGGGCACGGGGATGTTGTAATATTCTCCCTCGTCTTGGGCCAGCAGCTTGAACCAGCCGCTGATGGGACGCCGGAAGATCTCGCTCACTCCGAAGGACAGCGCGCCCATGAAATCGTTGCGGGACGTGCGGTCCCAGTCCCACACCTCCACCGACAGACGCCGGTCCCACTGGTGGCCGCGCACGGAACTGCACACACATGTGCCAAACGCTTGAAAAACTCATCGAGTTTCCTGTACACAGACAGGATTGATTTCCTGACAACTGGATTTTTTTTCCCAGATATAAATTGCATTGAAAAAAAATGATGGTTTTTTTTCCCTCATTACTTTGTCCTGCTAAAACTGCAGTAAAAATGGAAAAAAAGCACAAAATAAAAATGTCATCATTTTTTGATGAAATTACAGATAATCTTGTTCAATTAATTTTACAAATTAAAAAAAAAATTGCTCCTGATTAAAAAAGTAATCACAAAATTGTCTTGGTAAATGAATAAATAACTAAAGTAATTTTAAAAAGTTAAAAAAAAAACCCATAAAATGTTGGTATGCAATTCTACATTGAAAACAATAAATAAGTAAAAAAAAAAAAACAGTCATCAAATGATATCACACAAATTAGCAATGGGCCAATTAGTAAAGATTAAATAATTTGGGAATGGTAATTTCTCAGAAGAAATCTTTCCCGAAATGATCTTTTGACAAAAGCTCATTTCAATCAGATAATAATTATAATCATCATCATCATCTAAAGTTTGACGTGCCTCCCTCAGAACTCTCTCTGTCCACGTTCACGCTGGCTTGGACTCACAAGGTAAAACTCTCGTTCCAGACCGGATTGAGCGTGGAGCGGATGGTCTTGGTCTTCTGTTTGCTGTGGCTCTTCGGATCGGGAATCAATTTCAGTTTCACGTACGGGTCTGACAGGCCGTTTGGATCCATGGGCATCAGGTTACGAGCCTCCCGCACTGCACAGCCAATCAGAACACGTACATCCGAGATCCAAAGAAAACACCGCCCCCACCCGAGTCGTTTCGTGCTCTCGTTGACCAGGTGTCACCTGTGACGAAGACGTCTTCCTTCTCGCCTCGCACCGTCAGGTGGATCCGGCCTCGCTTCTCGGTGTGGTCCTGGCCGCAAAGACTGGGGACGCTGGTCTCACATCGTCGGTGGACATTCATGTCGCAACCTGGAAAGATTGTCAATGCACGAGTTCATGCAGGACTAATAAGGTCAAGTCGAAGAAAGGTGAGTTCAAGTGCACGAATCGTGCTTTTCCCAGTAACTTCACGCATTGGGCTCCATTTTCGTGCACGCGCGCTCGGCGTAGAAACTGACGCCGCTTTGTTTTCATGCCGCCGCAAGTCGAGTTGAGCGTATTTGGGACTCTGGAAGGCCGCGCTACGTCATGCTGGGCATTCCGGCAGACCGATCGCGTTTTCTATGATGTGCCCCCGGCGCACCTGACAAGTAGGTGACAGAAAGCGGACGAGACCTTTGACCCACCAAAAGCAGGTCTAAGTTGGGGCGCAGCTGGTGGAACTGGCTTTGAAGAAAGCGCAGGTAGACACATTCTGCATGTCGTTGCATTTCATTCCGAAATACAACGGTGTGCATTGCACCCTCTGCATCATTGTATAAATCAATGAATTGAATGATGATCATCTTAAAAATATTTTTAAAAGCACACTCAAGACCTCGGGACAACTATGGGTGTCACACAGACGCATGATCAGGAGCGTGGAAGGTGGTCTCCAAATGCCCACTTCACAGTGGCCAACTTGACATCATCTGCAAGCAGAGATCTTCTCGCAGTTCCCTCTAAACGTACTCCGCATGCGCTGATCTCCTGCAGGACTCCTCCCGAGTCCGTCGTGGTTCCGTCATGCAGACCACAGACCTCCCCTACTCTGAACTTAAAGGGAACGAGAGGAGCCGCTTCGGTTCGCCGGGAATGAAGTCGGCTATTTTCACTCCCACAACGATGCAAACGTCCATTTTTGCCAGCGTGCGCCGAGTAAAATACCAAAAGAAAGAAAATTTCGCTCACGCGCACAATTCGACCGTGCTTTGCGCTACACACAAAAATAGAGCCCCATAATTGCGTCGGTGCTGCATACACGTATGCATATCAGCAATGTTTTCTGCCAAATGCGGAATCAGCATCACACCCTTAAAAATAGAACAAACATGACCACCTATGACTGTGCACATCCTGAAGTCGGGAAGAGGAAGTTGTACCTACAGGCACATTTCATGCCTTGATGAATGAGGCCGTAGAGCAGCGAGCCACAGTGGTCGCAGAAGGTGGGGCTGGCGTAGGTGTGGATCTTGAAGGCGTGGCGACTCCTCAGGTCCTGAAAGGCAACAAAAAATAACCTGCTTGCCGCCACACGCGCCGTGACCGCGAAGACAAGCGGTGACGTGACAAGCGGACGTTTGGATCGCAATGCTCATGAATCAGAAACGGGCGAACGTGGCGACGGGATCGAGCAAAACGTGTGTGTGTGTGTGTGTGTGTGTGTGTTGCAAAGAGGGATGATTCATTTTTATCTGTCATCACCAGTGCGCTCATTCTTTTCACCTTCCTCTGCTCTAGTGTATACTTGAAAATCCTCCATCTTGCTGTGTGTGCACTTTTCACACAGTTATCATTTAACACAAACACACACACACACACACACACACACACACAGACATTGCTCGCCTTGACCCCATTCCTGATGCCGTTTACTTGGCCAGCCCAAAAACAAAAAACAAAACAAAATCCGCACAGCATGAAGACAAATTGTTCCCGAAAGCTGAAAAAGATGACGAAGGAATGTGCTTTTCTCCCGCCTCGAAAGTCTTATCAGCTCCCCCAACCCCCTCCTCCTCCTCCCCTCCGAAAGCCCACCTCCTGGCGGTCGCCAGACGTGACAAGGATGCGTCTGGATTCATGAGTCAGCGAGCGAGCGAGTCATGCAAGCGTGCGAACAGGATAACTGGTGCGTGATGAGCGGAAGGCAATCTCACATCTGGTCGGGGCGCCGTCACCGAGCCTGGACAGGTGAAGGTCACAAACTCGTGACATCTTTTGTGCACCACAAAACTGCAAACTAAAAAAAAAAAAAAGAAAGAAAGAGAGAGTTTGAGAGGGCAAGGGAGAGACACTCAACTCAGCAATTCATCTGAGAAGATGAATAGCTCAATATCGATCCCGTGTGTGTACCTTGACATTGGAATCCCTGTTTGCCGATGCCCCTGTGAGCGAGGGAGGGAGAAAGGCGCACAGATTAGGCCGAGGGACCAATTAGGACACCAAACGCAATCTTCCCGAGCAGCAGCGTGATAAAACAAAACGATTCTTTTTTTTTGGTCTTTCCTCTGCAACGTCGCACGCAGGAGACAAAAGCAAGAGTACGGCCGGATCGCCGCCTTGACTTCGTCCCGGTGTCTGCTTGGCCCGTTCATTGAATAGTTCAAGCCACAGCATCGGGCCTGCCGTGAATCGGGCATTTTTGGGAAGGGGAGACAAATAAGACACGCTGACACCGAAAGAGAGGCCGAGGTGTGTCGGTGAGCAGAATCAGTCCGGGCGGTCTCTGCAGCAAACGAGGCTGTGCGGCACGTGAGCGACATTCTGCCTTTGACCAGCAGAGAGCATGAGAGAGCCGGCTATCGCCCAGCAATTCATGTTCATTGGATGGCAATGGGAATGTGCTCCTTCACTGAGCCATCTGGATTAGAAACAGTTCTCCAACCACTACTAAAAAAAAAAAAAAAAATAACCCCCTGTTGTAAAATAACTCATAGTGGTACTAACAAAAAAGCCATCTAGCAGTACGCTCATGAATCAATTTGCACACCTCAATTAAAACCATTTCACGCAACATCTGTGAGAATTTGGCTTGTAAACGTCAATGTTTTAAATGACAGTTAAAGCAATGTTGATGCATTACGACAGTGAAAAAATAAGTAGGTAGCGTTGTAGCACCAGGTTACTCTTTTGTTCTCATCTATTTTTAGTACGAAAGGGAAAAATGGACTTTTTCATGGTTTTGTGTGCGCGCCCACCCATCAAGGCGTGAAACGACACAACCGACCAAGTACAGTCAAGCTTTAGTGCGCCGCCTATTTTTGAATAAACTGTCTTTGAAATGAGCCTGGCATGGACCCCCCCCACCGCCTTGACCTCATGTCTGGGTGAAGACATCACAGGTAAGCAAAGCTGCAGTGTTAGCACAGTTAAAAGCGTCATCAGCATTTGATAAAACCGACACTCCCTCAAATGTTTGGTGAAGGGGGAAAATTTGTGTTTGGCAATGTGTCTGCTACATGCGCCACACGCACTGATCCTCACGATAGTTGACACGTGCCATTTGGCGGCTTGGCGATTAAAAAAATCAAAGAAAATACGGATGATGTTTTTAAGGTGTCTTAACGGTGGCATGCTTTTCTCCTCCACCATTTGGCTGCCTGAGAACAACGCAAAACAGCTGAAGGCAAAATACATCATCCATCCATCCATCCATCCATCCGTTTTCCACACCACAAAATAATTCAAGACAACAAGCCGCCGCTTGCCAGTCACCATGGTAACGGAAGCCATTTTCTACATTGGCTCTGTGGTTCCAAGTTTCAACCTGAGTTTGACTAGTTGATGTTAAGTGGCTCTAAGTGGCTCTATTATTTTTTTTTCCCAATTTTTTGTAATCCTTGAGACGTCGGTCTCCGCAAGGACCGGTCTTTGAAATCTATAAAACCTCATCTATTGTGTGTGGAAACCCTCCGAATCCCCGAGACGTTGCTCTAAAGAGCGAGTTTGCCATTTTGTGGAATCGGAATCGGAATTTGTCATGAAGTCGAGTGCCTGCGTTTGTTCATTTTATAAAATTCACTCGGTTGAAAACAATATGACGGCATTCTAACGTGTTGATTTGTTCAATATGCATCACGAAAACTCCGCCCACTGAGATTCATGCGATGTTTACTTGCAGTTATCCGACAGCGACGGCGTCATTAAAGTAGCCTTTGAAAACGATTTCAATTTGTTGGACGAGTGGAATGTAGAGCCCGCTATGTCCAAATGCTGAGTGTGTATCGCGATGAGGCAGTCGGGAAGGAGAGAATGATTCCCAGCGCAGCCATCGTGAGGCACGCAGGCTCCATTTGGTGGACAAAAGGTAACCACTTCAAGTTCCCAATTTTGCTGGGAAGGACTCCCAAGCAACCTCGCTGTGCTTCCGCCTTGCATTTTGCTTTTTGTAATTAACCGAAAACTCGACTCAGGGGCTCAAAAGACGTCCTCCGCAGTGTGAAGAAAGCAGTGCGATGGTGCGGCCAAGATGGCAGCCAACTGGGGGAATGTCCTGAAAACTACCCAGAGGCTGCTGGCACGTGCGCCGGCCGGCCGGCTGGCTGTCCGTCCTCCGACTTCGAGCCTCGCCATATGTCACCCAGCACCCACTTAGCCAACATTCTCTTCTGCGTCGCCACAAAAGTTGCTGCGTCCTTTTGCCTTTGCTCACATTCTACACGAGGCTTTTGCACAATGTTGGCAGGAGCATCAGTGAGTGCAGTAGCTCCTCCTTTCTCATCAGCTTGAACTGCTCAACCTGCATACTGCAACTTTTCGCTACTTAACGGCGATTCACCTTTTTGTCTTTACTTTATCCTTTGTGAAAAATGACTCATATTGCTGCGCTCGCAGAGTCACTGACTTTGTGAAATTCTTCTTGATTTGTGTCTGCATTCTACTGCCCCCGGTGGCAAAGTCACTCATACACTGGTAGGAGGTGCTACGAATTCATCTGAAATGATCTTTCAAGTGCGGAAATAAACAGAATAAAACAAACATTCAAATAAAAACATCAACATATATCCAGCAGATGGCAGCATTGGGTCCCTTCCACCGTTAACGTCAGCTTGTGATTGATCAAGGTGTTGTTCACGATAAATCGACTTCAGAGTGTCACAAAAGATTGAAAAGATGACCGAGATCATTGAAATTTACAAAGTAGTAGTCGAAGCGACGAAGCACTGACACACACACACACACACACACACACACACACACACACACACACACACACACCCCCCCCACACACACACGCACGCACACTATTAAATACTACTACGACTAAGTAATGCAAATAATTTGTAATGTCTGCCAAATTGCTGCATTGATGCTCATTCAGAAACACTTTTGTTTTTCCAATCAAAAGCACATTTTCATTGTTGACATTTTATAGAAGAAAAGGGCTGTTTGGATGTTATTACAAACTTTGTAGCATCAAAGTCACTTGTGCATAAAATATCTAAAATATTTTTACGTTTTCAACCAAAGCACATTTCCTGCTTTTTTTTGTGTGTCTAAAATGGATGATTTGGATGAAGCCAACCCACGTTCCACTGCTGAGTACTAAAAGTGGAATGAGGTAGAATACAACACTTTTTTTTTTTTTTTTGTCTGATGAGAGAAGGCTCTAATCTTTCATTTGGTAGTTTTGTGTTTCCAGAGTCATCAATAACAATATTCTGAAAGTTGACTGCCATCCAAGAGGTTCGATTTTATTTCATGGCATCGAGAGAGTTCATTTTAATATGACACGGACGTATTTTCCTTTTTAGAAAAACAGCAAACTTTTTTTCTTGAAAAATAGGTGATGTGACATCTGGCAGGATACAAAACAAGAGCTGTGTTCATAAGTCTCGTCACAAAGGTGACAATGGTGACTTTTGACAGAAGCCGCATTGTTTGGAAAGGCAGCTCGAGCGTGGAATCTCATTAGCTTGTACATGTGTACCTAATGAATTGTCTGGCGAGCCTGCTTTGAACAGAATGTGTTTTTTCGTGTGGGCTCAGGCGGGGCGGAGAGGTTATTTGATCGGATGGGGTCAGTGTGCTGGCTGATGTGGGCTGCTTCGGCAGCCTCAAGGAGCGCAGGAGAGAGAAAAAAAAGAAGTCTGTTGCGGCGGTGGGTTGCCTGAGGAGGCGGCTTCAGAACTACCGGGGTGCTTTGGCCACAAACGCACGGGTGTTGGTGTTGCGTGATGCGTGTGGATGTGCGCGTGCACGCGTACCAGATGAAGTCGGTGCAGTGGCTGCAGAAGGTGGGCTGCTTGAAGAAGCGGGCCGTGAACTGGTGATCTTTCACTTCCACGATCCTCTTGTGTTTGAGGGCGCCCTTCCTCTGGAACACGGGCACCCTGGGCGGAGGGGAGAGGGGCGAGGGCAGCGGGGAGGCCCCCGGCGGCGTCGGGGAGGCCAGCGTCAGCGGGCAAGGCGAAACGGGGGCCGACATCACGCCTAAGAGGGAGACGCGAGATTAGAAGAGGGCCAGAACGGGAGGATGGATGACGGCCAGGACCCGATTGAGACGTACGCAAGGGTGGGAAGACCTTGAAAGTGGGACAGGCGGACGGCGCCGCGGGAGACGGGGCGGAACACAGAATGGGTCAAGTTGAACATAAAAGTCGGGAATGGTGGTGCCGGTGACCGGCTAGTCATGAAGTGATCGCGGTCGCTGTTCCAAGTGCACGCCATCCAACAGAGAGCCGTTTGGAAGACGTACTAGTGGCGGAACAGAGTCCAGTCTCGTTACACCCGAGCGTGAAATTAGGATCACTTGATGGCCATTTTGACCTCTCGTGACCCTCCTCCATGTCTTCCCCATATCGTACGTTGGCCCAAAAAGGCAACAGCCACATTAGACAATCTTGACGTTCTGTAGATGTCACCCTCTTGGGGGTGTGGGGGGAAATTAATATTCTAATTTCTAGTACTACATTTCTCTTGTCACTGTTTTTGTTGTGTGATTAAAGGCAAGGCTTCGTCCATTTAACAGATGAGTGTTTCACCTCCACGCTGATATTTTTTGGAAATCGCTGGCAAAGTATCGCCATCAGGCTTTGGTTTTCTGAAACACTTTGTGTCACTTCTGAAGTCTGAAAGGCGCTCCGGCAAGCAAGATGTGACTGGATTTGTCGGCCTGGGCGGCTCCTTCGCCATCCGGCTCACCGTGAAGCTCGAATGGAGACTCTTTTCTTGCTTCGTGACGACGTTTCACCTTCAAACCCAAACTTCGACTTTTGAAGCCCGGAGCCTCCCCATTTATGTCTCTGGTGGGGCGTGTCCTCTGTCGGGGTGGCAACGCCCATCCAGCTGGGACCTCCACACTTGAAAATTCGAAAAGGCCTTTTGGATAAAAGACGTTCGGGAACGTCCAGCTGCCTGGATCGAACCTCGGCAGGGTCAAGCAAAGTCCAATGCAAGCTTCCGACAAATGGGGCAACTTTTTCAAAAAGAAACAAACTGTCGCCGGATCTTTTTAGCCGTCAAGTGACAGGTGTGGAGGGAATGAGAGGACATCACGAAGGAGGTAGAGGTTAATTCGCGCACGGCGGCAAAGCGCTCTTCAGAGACTTTCAGTCGCGAAACAATTAACACAACTGTCCCACATTCCGCCTCGTCCAGTCCGCCAACGGGCTGGCCGGCTTTTTCTCGGCATCGCTGACATCTCCATCTCCCCACCCCTCGGCCCGGTCGCCATGTCAACTGTACCTCCTCTGTTGCCATGTCAACAACACCCTCACCACCTGCTCCGACATGAAGAGCCCGGGTCCTCTCCCCCCGCCGCCGCCGGCTTTTGAAATCAGTTTGTAACCTGAGCGTCGCTACTGTCACGCCAACGGCAGCGACGCCGATTGATTTGGAAAACATTCGCCAGTTAGCCCGAAGCACAAAGCCGCGTCTGGAAAGGTGATGGATTGAAGGCACAAAGAGGAGACAAAATGGGACGGAGCTATTCCATGTTTAACTCATTCACTCCCAAAGACGTTTTTAAACGTCATTTCAGACTTGGTCCAGAATTGGCTGGTACTGAATGAGTTAATAATGCAAGGGCGCAAAACGTGTCGGAGAAAGTACCTGAAAATGTCAGTCTTTCGGTAGAAGGCTTGAGGGGGGGGGAGGGTCTTGTCTTCCCTTGCTCGGCCGTCACCTCGCAAGAGAGGCACCTGTCGTCGGGGAAAAAAGTAAGACGCGAAAAACAGCAAGAAAGAAAGAAAAAAATGAGCAGAAGTAGAAAGGAAATGGGCCAGTGCAAATTAGAAGGAAAAAAAAAAAAGAAGGAGGAAGTTTTCTCGACCAAACGGCAGCAGGAGAGACGGCGATTCAAGCTTTCCTGGAACCAAAGATAGAAGTTGTAAATATCCGCGCAGCCGCAGGCAGGGTGAGGAGGAGGACGCCGAGATGGAGAGGTGCAACTCTCTTTCCAAGATTGCTCCTGTTTTTACCAAGAG
>CAAKHF010017713.1:0-16500 GCA_901007745.1 Hippocampus kuda | reverse complement strand
ATGACATTCGTAAAAAAAAAAAAAAGACGAGTGGCTTACCGCCACAGAACCTCGCCTACGATTCGACAAACTAGTTTGGAGGGAAACACAAAGGACAGTGATAGATTGAGCTTAAGGTGATCGTTCTTCCACTTGTAAAATAAGGCCAAGTACAAAGGAGGCAAGAAAAGGTAAAAGAGAGACGAGCTATTGTGACAAGACTGGGTTGTGTGGGCTGGACAAAAGATGAAATCTGGACTTCTACTGATGGGGACAGTTTGTTTTCACATCTATTTTGACAAGGATGACGGCCAAAGACGTGGACAAGCTGCAATTAAGCAGCCTAATGAGTGGTCGGCTCTTTTGATGACACAAGGGAGGAGCGCGTCTGAGGTTGAACGTTTTCTCTTTTAGTGATGCCAAAGAAGTTTTCTGACAGAGCGCTTATCACAGCATGCCAAATTGCTCCAGTTCAAGACATAATTTGGATTTTTTTTTCCCCTATAAAGTTAAGTTCTTTTTCTGTGTTTTGCTGAGTGCTGCAAAACAAAAGAACTACATATCCCCCCTCCTTCCCAACCCCACTCTAATTTGCCATGGCAGGGTCCATCTTTGTGGGGGGTCTGCATGGACTGACAGGGGACTTTGGTTGGAGTATTATGGGATGAAAAAGGCTGAGGGAGTGTATTCGTGTGTGTGTGTGTGTGTGTGTGTGTGTGTGTGTGTGTGTGTGTGTGTGTGTGTGTGTGTGTGTGTGTGTGTGTGTGTGTGTGTGTGTGTGTGTGTGTGTGTGTGTGTGTGTGTGTGTGTGTGTGTGAGCCTTGGTGATCTTTTGTGATTTTTCCACTCCACTATTTTTCTGCTCCCCTGCAGTGAAATGTCTCCAAACAACAGTCATTCATCTTAATGGGGGAAATTGTGCTAGATAATACAAGGTAAAGGACCCTTCCGACTACCTACTGAAATGGATGTCCACGTGGTGATTGATGAGCAGCTCATTCATGCGTCTGTGTTTGGGAAGGCGGGATTGTGCACTCGTATCCACCAATCCGCGTCCATTACCCTTCATCCCTACCCCGAGCTCTGCCTCTTGCATGAGAGCCCCAAGCCTGTAATTAAGGGGGCCGGGCTCCCAGAGACTCAAAACACTTCCACGCGTTGCTGCCTAACTTCTTCCAAACTGTCCCGGGACTCTGAGCTGCGCTTCTCCCGCTGCCCCTCCAGCTTGCTCTAGGATTTTGTTTCTCAGGGATGGCCGCATCTATTCTGGAGGTAGGAAATTTCATTGTAAGTATGGAGCGCCTTTTTGTCCCTTTTCAATTTGATGTCAATGTTGCTGATAGTTTAAAGGAAGTGAAGTGCTTCCATGTTCCTTTTATTACTACTCTCAGCTACAGTCGAAAGTGATTTATTGTAATGGGGATTAACAGCATGATACATAAGAGAGAATTCTGACTATCCTTTCGAGGAGTACACAAAATAGTGGGGAAAGTCTGGTTTTGCAGCAGAAAAGTAGAATCACAATATCAAACAACCCAAGATATTTTCGGTATGTGCAAACTGTTTACAATATCAGGCAATGAGTTTGGGCTGAATGAGCAGTCGTTTGTGGTGCCTGTATATGAATAATAAACATGACATAAATATATGCTGAAGCTGCTGCACATGAATAAATACTATATGATCAGAAGTGAATATGAACAGCTACAAAAATAGTCATCAGCGTTGTACATCGGAAAAAAGAACCTATACATCTATCAATAGACTGTCTATAAGAACTTGAGAATGAAATAAACACCAGCAATGTAACACTACTCATGGAGAAGTGAATGTGAACAACAGCAAGAATAGTCAACAGCGTTGTACCTCGCTAAAAACTATACATGTATCCCCAAAGTCTATTCGTTTAGAAAAAATGTGTAGACTAAACAGCAGGCATGTTAAACTTTATTCAGAGAAATGAATATGAACAGCAACAAAAGTAGTCAGCAGTGTCGTATGTAGCAAAATAAATAAATAAATGCATGTCGTCTCTTTAAGTCTGCAGTATAAGAATTTGAGAGTGACATTAACACCAATAGTCAGCAGCACCGTGTGTAACAAAACTATATATATATATATATATATATATATATATATATATATATATATATATATATATATATATAATGTGTATCAATAAATACCTGGTCTTTATATCAGAAGTTGAGAGTGAAATTAACACCAGCAGTATTACACAATACTATATTTGGAGAGCTGAATGCTTAAAGCAGCAAGACTAGTCAGCATCATCAGCGGCATTGTATACGGCAGGGCTGATCTTATTCCTCATTTAAATGGTTAGCTCGAATATGCTAGTAATTCAAAACCACACATTCCATTTTATTGCAAAACAAACACAAAGTTTGAAGCCAAAATTACAACAACAACAAATGAAGCAAAAAAAAACTAAAGGTGTAGCGTGTGACCTCCACAAGCACAAACATGTGCCGCCTGCCATAGCCTTGAGCACTTTGCAAGCACAGGAAGAGCCAGCAGTGGCGTCAGGACATGCGTTTTCTATTAGAGTTGACAGTGACAGAAGCTGCACGAGTCACACACACAGTCTCATGTTGTTCCTCCTCCCCAGGAAGACGCGCGCTATGGCTCCAGTCCTCTGGCTATGTTAACTGCTACCTGTAACAAGTTTGGCAGCACCAGCCCAGTGAGGGACTCTGCGACACCCGGTAAGAACGGCGGCACTACTCCACTAAAGAAGCCCTACAACATGACCTCCGACCTTCAGACGGCCAAGAACGGACGCACCGCCGACGGCAGCGGCCTGGCGGACTCCTACAGCGGCTCCTTCACCACAGCCGCAGGCGGCGGACTGCTCACCCCGACCGGAAGCCCCCCTCCTACGACAGGAGGCTACGCGACCGATTACAATCCTTTCTCACACTCGTTCCAAACGTCAGTCTCCCAGGACCCGTCCCTGTTAGTGTCCAAAACCCACACTACGGCCGACTGCCTCACCAGCGTCTACACCTCGTTGGACATGACGCACTCTTACGGCTCGTGGTACAAAGCCGGCATCCATCCTGGTATTACGAGCGCCCCGGCTAACGCCACGTCCTCTTGGTGGGACGTCCATCCCAACTCCAGCTGGCTGTCCTCGACCCAGCCTCAGTCCGACGGAGGTCTCCAGGCCTCTCTGCAGCATGTGGCGCCACAGGCTTCCCTTAGTCCACAGCTGCCTAGTTACAGCACCGATTTTACCACCTTGAACCCGGCTCCCTACCCTTCTGTGGGACTGGGCTCATCCTCACATCTCCTCCAGCCGTCCCAGCACATGCTGCCCCAGGACATGTACAAGCCCAAGCCAGTGCAAAGTGCAGGGCTAATGGAGAGTCCGATGGGCATAAAGCCAGCGAGGGGCTCAGGGGGCTACGGCACAGGTTCGACTCCCACAAGGTCCTCGTGCGACTGCCCCAACTGCCAGGAGCTGGAGCGACTGGGGGCCTCGGCCGCATCCCTCAGGAAGAAGCCGGTGCACAGCTGCCACATCCCCGGCTGCGGGAAGGTGTACGGCAAGGCATCCCACCTCAAGGCCCACCTGCGGTGGCACACCGGCGAGAGGCCCTTCGTGTGCAACTGGCTGTTCTGCGGCAAACGCTTCACCCGCTCAGACGAACTGGAGCGCCACGTGCGCACCCACACGCGGGAGAAGAAATTCACCTGCTTGCTGTGTAACAAGCGCTTCACACGTAGCGACCACCTCTCCAAGCACCAGAAGACTCATGCCGACTCAGCGCTGCAGGGGAAAACTGCGGGTTCCGAGGGTGACGTGGACCACCGGAGCGAGGAGACAGCCGAGATCAACGCTGGCACCGGTGAGCCAATCGTCAATGGAGACGAGAAGACAGGGGTGCCTACTGGCGTGGAGAACAGCAGTGGGCTTTTGGAGATCTGAATCCTTGACTTCATCCAGCTTTTTTTTTCTTAACATTCCAAAGACATCAATGCAATAAATCACTGCGCACTGGCAGGCCGTGCATTTGGTATCTGGGCCTTCAGTTGGGACTAACCCAACTTAATCTGCCTCTTAACACCACCGCTATCATGTAGCAGTTATGGAACCGATCAACACTCTCAAGAAATGCAATATAACAGGTCACACAGCGCCATGTATATCATTTGGAACAGTTCCGAATCAATATTTCTCTACTAATATGACAAAAACATATAAAACACATCATCCTCACCAGAGATGCTGATAATTACGTTATGATATAATACGTTAAGATTGTCATCGACGTGATTTCATTCTCAAGGTTTTGCTCCTACCAAACAGTCAAAGAACGGAAAAATGCGAATGCTCATCGTGGGTCAGCGCGCTGGCCTTGCGAGGATGACTTTGATATCCGATAAAGAAACAGACTCACTGCCCTTATCGTGAGGTGAGTTACATCGCCGAGCACTACGGATTCTGATCGGCCTGTGCAGATTAGGTTGATACGGTGACAGATCAACGTTGAAATCTGATTGGTTTAAAAATAAATAAATAAATAAATACAAAAACAACAACAACAACAACAACAACAAATTTACCGGAACATCCATATGCTTGTATTGGAAGTACTGCAGAATATATGTTGTAAATGTAGGTCAAGGCTTCTGATAGCGTATCAGCCTTGACTCCCTAACAATCACCAATCATTTTATTTCCTCTTGTCTGGACCGTAACCAAGCATCTCCATGTAAATACAAGCAAGCCTTATGAGCAAACAGTTGGATCAACACACAGACAACCAAAAAGCACGCACACAACAGAAGAACAATGAAGGCTCGCACGTACGTCCGCGTTTCTGAAGCCAGCATGTATTTTTTTTTCTTTATTCTTTTTTTTTTTTGCCTTTCAAATGAACGCAACCACTGGGGAAATTGAATCTGCACAGGCAGAGGGAAAAGCAGCTCTGAAGCCACAAGACGAATCGTTTCAGAGCGAGACATTTTGGTTAAGACGGCGGCGGCCTTTTGACGGAGCCTTCCGCAGAGATCTGATTCGCAGCTGTACTTTGATACTTCAGTCATCGCTCTTCTTGAAACAATCAACGTGCAGCGGGACTTGACGCTCCTCGTTACCAAAACCCCTGTTGTCAGGTCAATGGGCTTTTGTCGTGCTTCCTCGCGTGTGTAAGTTAAATTCCTATATACATGAAAAATCTAATTTATGTCTTAAATTATAAACATTGCCGGTTGTCTTGCACCTTGCGGGGAAATGTAACGCCGGCGAGGATTGCAAGATGAATTGAAGCCAGCTCAATATAAAATAAAATGCCTTAATTTAAGACTATTTATTAGCTATAACTAGGAAGTTGAAGATTTATTTAAAGATCTTGACAATGACTATTTCTATGTATGTATTCTTTGTATTGTGAAGTCTTCCACACAAATGATGAACTAAGGGCTACATACTATATATTTACAACAATATATAGATGTTTTAAGTGTCTTTATTATATTTTCTGTTTTGATGTTTGTTTGTTTGGTTTTGTTTTTTGAAACTGTAACCTTCCTAATGAAGCCTTGTGCTTCGGTCAGAAGAAAAGTGAGCCCTGCTTGCTTTTTTTGGGGATGTGAAATAAGAAAATATTGTAAATAGTGAAGGGCATGTATGCTATACATGTAAGAGTCCTGGTGTGTGACAATTTTGGTGCTGAAAAAAAAAAGTAAAGATATTTGAAAACATTTTCTTGCATCCTTACAAACAATTTTACTTCCTGTCTTGTTTCCACTTCACCTGCTTTCATTGTCCTTTGTAGAACAAACAAAGCACACAGGTGAGATTTGAGCACCACACAATGACCTACACTGTGGTGAACAACAATTGCACCTCTCAGAAGATTAAGAGCCGTAATTATCAGCTGATACAAAAAAACAAAACAAAAAAAAAAAAACAGAAGGTAGGGAGGATTAAGAACGAGGGCAAGTGGTTGCATTGTCCGGGTGCTCAAACAAAAGTGGCAATTACTGTAGACCAAGATGCGGGATGACAGACCTAACGTGGAAATGCGAGTGAAGCCAGGATGATGTGTTTCGGGCTGTCAAATAAATAAATACATCAATAAAAATCTATCATTTGACCCCACAAAACTACTGTGCCAGTCTTAAAGTCATCACAGGTCCACTTTCCCGTTCAGATAGTCAAAAAGCTTGAGGTGGGTGGAAACGGGCGTGTTCATAGCGATAACCCCAGGAGTGATTCAATGAGATCTGCATATCCAAAATAGTTATCTGGAATGACACCGTTTCGGAATGCCCAATTAAGCGGCTAAATAGATTTATTTAACTGGCTATTTACGTGTATTCTCATCTGACACAGATTCAATATCACTGAGTTGATATTCACATAAGCTGTGACAAATAAATCATATTCAATTACGTTACATACAGTTTAGTTGGCCAGGACCATTTTGAAGAAGAACCCTTATTTAATGGTCTGTGGACTATTTTTGTACCATATTTAGGGGCTATACAGTACATAAGGTTAGAGTTTCAATTTGAGCTTTATGAAAGCTCTGGGGGGTTTTTTGTTTTTGTTTTTGTTTTTTAGTAGAATAGAGCGTAGTGTAGTGGTTAGATGCCGGTCTCACATTTGAGAGGTTTTGGGTTTGAATCTGTGTTACTACGCTTACGCAAAAGTAAAGTCATAAATGGAGTAAACATTTGAATGAAAATCTTTTCCAGGTCATAAATATGAAACATTTGTTGGGAACATCCAAAACCGAAGACCCCTGTACAGACGCAGGCACTTGCAAGGCCTTCGTGGATGACCGAGGGGCTCGCACCTACTGGTTGAAATTGTCTGGGATCTGCGAATTCAAAGGATGTTTAAAACACAAGAAGTTCTTTTCAAACAAAACAATCCTGTCAGTTAATGATAAACTATGACATGGTCCATGAGGGTAACAGAGCTCTGTCATAAACAGGCTGTTTTGAGGGCTTGGGTGTGCTTCATGTCCATAAAATTCCAACTCAGTTTTGATGTGATCTATCAACGTATTTTGGTGACGCTAGCTTGCATTGAGCGATATATCCAATCTGTGCTTTTACACTGCGCTTGCATTGCAAGATTTTACGATTCATATTTGATTATCATCCACTTTTGGGTAAGACCTGGTTCCAATCTGCAAAAGTCAATACCCCGCCGCTTTACATGAAAAATGCTGTTTTTAGCATTTAGCCTTCAAGTACATTTGCAATCATGGAAGCAAAAATAAATAAATAAATAAATCGACTTGGAACTGTGTCATTTGAACACCGTAGTGTAAAAAAATCAACCACCCGCTGCTTTTACTAATGTATTTTTGATTCTGTTGCAATCGGAAACATTTGAATTTTCCTTTTACAGTGAACCCCCCGCCAGAAGCCACCGATTTGCCTGTTGTAACATTTACACTTAGCAGACTGTATGGTTCCAATTTAGGGCTTCTAATGAGCTGTAGTTGAGGTCAATTTATATAAAACGTCCTGGGGCCAACTCTGTCATCAGGGAGTGCCGTGTTTATGATGGTCTGAAGTGGGTGCACGGTCGAGTCCGCAGAATAAAAAAAATAAAAGGCAGGCGGGGGGCTGGGGCGGTTGCGGATAGCTTTGGCTTGGGCGTGTCAGGCCATTGAGGTAGGGAGAGTGGGGGTTTTGACAAGATGGTCAGCGCCGCGGGTATTTTCTGACATTTTTAAAACACACACGCTTCCCCTCGACAGTGGCGGTGGTGGCGGCTTGAGCTTTATTTTAACTTGTTTTATTTAAAACGGCCAGGAAACATTAAGTGTAAACCAGAAGGAGGAAAATAATCACGCCGGGACACACAAAGGCAAAACCACAAGGTGGACAATCTTTCCACATGTTTGAGCCACAAGTGTACTTCCGCTCCATTTCATTTAAAAATAAAACAGACTTGTGAAGAAACTACCAACACATTATGTCATGACATCCCAGAAACACCTGTTAAATGAATTCATGTTTATTTCCAAAGCACTCGTACCAACACTGATGAGTTGAGCCTTGACATTTAAAGACCTACCTAATAACAAAATGGAGTTACCTGGGAAATGGCATGACAGGTCCAAATAATTGACTTTAAGAAGTTAATGCTGGTTATCATGAACATGTTTCTTGAATTGATGTGACTTAATTATAAACAGTGATGTTCTTGTGTTGTATGTTCTTTCGTAATTTTAGTAAATGACTTTTCTTTCCTAGTTCTTCACTTTGCTTGCAAATGTCTTCAATTCTTCAGTTTTTAAATTTCTTAAAGTAGTTTTCCTTTAAATGCCATATTTTTCCTGTAAATGTTTTTGAACAGTGTGAAGCACATTGAGTTATCTTGTGTATGAAATGTGCTATACAAATGAAGTTGCCTCGCCTTGCCCATATAACTGGGTAATTGCACAGGATAACCAGTCCAAAACACTTGAACAACATTTTGTAGATGCCATAACTGTTGTCAATATTTTTTTTTTATGTCTGTGCTGATTCTGTTCTCATTTTTCTCCCTCACACCTGTTTTTTCTCCAGTTTTCATATTTTAATAACAATAATAATAATAATAATAATAATAATAACTGGCTCAATACTCATATATTTAGTAATAATTATGAATTAAACATTTGGTTCAGCAACAGTAGTATTTTATTTTTCTGAAACGGCATAGCAACAAATTACAACACACTGTAAAATCCATGTGGCGCAAGCTTTCATAGGTGTAATTTAAAAACAAAAAATGCAAATATGTTAACAACTTGATGTGCGACAAAGACAGTAAATGCATTTTTGAAATCAGAATCAAAATTATGTTTAGGGACACATCCAGCCATCTCTGATGAAAATTTTCTGTTGACCACTATAATCAGACCTTTCCTGAATTTCATCACAAGGAAAGGGTCATTCTCAAACTTACTCCAATTGTCAGTATGTGTTTGCCCCGCATTAGACTTAGAACTAGAATGGTTATTTAAACAAACAAACAAACAAACAAACAAACAAAAATACAACAGCATTTTAAACATCTTATATTATTTGTTTGGATGTTCACCCAATGAAAGGGGGAAATGTCAGCTTTTCATTCTTGAACAACCAATTGACAATGAATACCCTTTTTCTTCCTGTTATCTGGTCTGAGCTGAATAGCAGAATCGCACAATGGTGTGTGTGCTCTCATAGCCACAGGCACTGGTGCACACTCCCCACTGGCAATGTAAAGGCGGGGGTTTACAGGTTAGTATCAGGACAAAAGCACAGGTGTCTGCAGGTGTGAGCGCAACTTTTGCGGCAGAGCGCTGGAATGCCGGCATGCCCGGAGGCTTGACGGAGAGGCCCTAAGAAACAACAAGGTAAAGCTGCCCAGAAAAGGGAAAAGATAAATGCGGGCCCAAAATGCGACGGGGCTTTAAGAGGAAGCCCCAAGCGATAAGAGTGGCAGAAAGGTCAAGCCATGTGATAGAGGATCCTTTGTTTGTCGTTGCCTTTTCAGGTGAAGATGTGATTGAGGTCAACAAGTGAGGAAACAAACACCTTGTCATGATCAATGTACAATGTCCTTATTGTCTCTCTTTTTGTTGTACAGCGCTGCCTTGACTTACGAGTGAGCTGAATTACGAGTAGATTCAAGTCATCATTCGGATTGCTTTGACTTGTCAGCGGAAACTTGAGATGCAAGCACTGTATGGCGGAAATAAACTTAATTCCGCTCACTTCACGATGAGCAGCAGTTTGGCAAATGTGTCACTCTCAATCGAAAACAGTTGAACACGTCAAGTTCCATTTCAACATAGGACCTCTTATTGGAAGCAGCTTTGTTCAATATTGTATCCATTGAGCTTGTGAGTTTTTGCAGATTCTCAGCTTGAATTTATTTGAAGGGTATCAGCATAGCTTCCTGAAGCAGCTGTTTGGATGTGAACTGCCTCTCATCCTCATAGATCTTTGCTTGAGGATGTTCCGACTGTTCTGAGCATGAGTTGAAGTCAGGGGAAGGGTGGGAGCCACACCCGGAGTTTCACCCCTTTTTATGCGATAGTAACCAATGATACGGTGATATTCCTTGCAGTATGAAGATTGCTCACCGATGAGTGCCGTGCAACCTTGAAAGGTCAAGATCGATGCAACAGTGTATGGTTGTTGGATGGCCACCATGTCCCAACAAGGCTGCAACGTCAGAAAGGAAGTACCGTATTGGCCCGAATAGAAGACGGTGTCTTTTGCATTGAAATAAGACTGAAAAAGTGGTGGTCGTCTTATATTCTAGACATTATACCCATTCACGACGCTAGATGTCGCCAGATATCATTGAATACTGAACTTGACTCCCGAGGCCAAAGTGAACCCCTGTCACGAAGAATAAAAACTAAAATAGTGGTAACACGAAGAAGAAAAATAAAAAAATAGCGGTAAGAAAGAAAAGAGAAGAAAATAATAGAAGAGATAACAGAAAATGGAGAAACGTAGCAACAATCTGGAGAAAAGTAGGTCGAAGATCGGCAGCTGAGGAGAAGCTATGATGTAATTTACATTTCAAAAACCAGAAGCCATTCATTTACGAATGTGATTGCACTTTAGTTTACATATTTAAATGTTCAGATATTAAGATTTGAATGAGGCAAAATAACATGCTTTTTCTCTCAAATATGTTGTTATAATCATTTGTTTCTGATGTACTGTAATTCTTTTCTGTATAAAAATTAATTTGGTGTTCAAAAAGTCTTTTTTCAAACTTGAATATTGAAAAAGAGGGGGTCGTCTTATAATCAGGGCCATCTTATATTCGGGCCAGTACGGTAGTGGAGCCATGTTTTGAGTGGTCCCTGAAGGTGTGAACATAACCTCTGAAAAGTATGTGTATGAGTTTCTGACTGACTACTTTCTTCAAAAGTACAAAATTACGAACAGAACTTTGCGAAACATCCATCCATCCATTTTCCGAACCGCTTAATTCTCACTAGGGTCACTAGGGGTGCTGGAGGGTCACTAGGGGTGCTGGAGCCTATCCCAACCGTCTTCGGGCAGTAGGCGGGGGACACCCTGAACCGGTTGCCAGCCAATCACAGCTTTGCGAAACAAAGACAACTTTATGCATGACAATGAACCAGCTGCATGAAAATCTGCGTCACGAGCTGCTATGGGCATCAGAAAAGAGGAACTTGTGTGTGGCCCAAACCCTCCTCTGAGGATCCATCCTTTTGAGAACCTTTGAAGCATCCTTATGCAAAAGGTCAGTGAGGGTAGGAGGCAGTAGCAAAAGTTCGATGAGGTTGGCAGGCAGTTGACGTGGGGAAAACACACGCTGCCTCATGTTTGTGCACATGTGTCACATGATGCTTTGTGCGTGTCACTCCCCCTTCAGAAGTCACGTTTGTCTTTGTAACTTGAACGACGACATGGAAAATTCACATTTGACAAAAATTCCAAACTTGGGCAACTTGTCCTGCAGTTCTGAACATACACTCTGCAACCTTTGCGCTTGTGAGACCACGTGTGATCACATGCGAGGACTGGATTCGAGACCAGGGATGGAACAAAATTTTTATGTATGTGGTGTTCTGTGTTGAGATTATCGCAGCAGCCCACACGCAGTACAAACACAATTGTTAAATGCCTTATTTTCTCTCCTTACGTGTGGGGTCTGTAACAGATAAAAAACTCTTTTTTGATTTGAAAAATCACCAGGCCTTACTCTGTGATTCCCATTCGACTCCTTATGAATCAGTATTCCATTCCAAGGTCAGAAAATGGCAACACAAAAAAAATCTGCCTTACTTGAATCATTAAGCTTTTTATATCTGCTTATAAATGATTATACTGTACTTCATGTTTAATGTGGGTGCGCAGCATCAATATTAAAGTGCTGCCCATATTTTCATCACTAATCATGCACATGTAACCTTTTTTTTTTAAACACGAAAGCCACCTTTAAAGTTTAAAAGGGAGCGACTCCCTCACTGCCCAGTGCACCAAACGCGACACTAAACGAGGCCATTTTGTTTATAAGAGGCTGTGGGAGACTTGTGGGTGACTCTGCACCCCTTTAAAAGATAATGCCATTTAATGGCCTCCGGATGACAAATTACTTCCAGGGAGTAAAAATGAAGTGAAGGAAATTGCAACATGTGACACGACATGAGACATATATCCATGTTGAACAGCCATAATTTAATTACAGGCAGCAGAAGCATTTCTGCCAATGAGGCATGATCCAGCCATGAGTATTTCCTTTCGGCTTACCATCTAATAATACAAATGTGATGACAAATATTCATTTCGAATTCTATTTTTATGACCTATAATTGGAACTATGGGCTCCATTTTGACAATAACAGGATTTCGTGTGAATCGCAGGATTTCAATGAAACCATTCATCTATGATCTGAACCGGTTTATCCTCACGAGAGTCACAGGCGTGCTGGAGCCAATCCCAGCTGTTTTCGAGCAGTCAGCGGGGCAAACCCTGAAGTAGTTGCCAGACAATCGCAGGCCACACATAGACAAACAATCATTTGCACTGGCAATCTATCTACCTATCTATCTACATCGGTGGTGCTTAACCTTGTTAGAGCTACCGAACCCAACCGGTTCATATGCACATTCACCGAACCCTTCGTTAGTGAAAAATAAAAATATGATTTTGTTTGATTTTGTTTTTTTAATTCAAGACATTAAAAAACACATTTATTAAAAACAGAAAAAGTAAACACAATTCGTATTAGTATATAGTACATGTTTTTTAACAAAATGAACCAGCCAGTGATGGCCAAGTGTGCGTGACACACACACACAAACACACATATTATATATATATATATATATATATATATATTATATATATATATATATATATATATATATATACACACACTGTATATACACCGTATTCACATTTTTCAGTGTAGTATTATAATGTCAGATCATACAGATTCGATATTTGTAAAAAGATCAGCGATTCAATTCCTGGCTTCTGAGTTGCTCCAAATGGGATGGTGTACAACTGTATTGAAGCATCACCCTGTGAGGCTCAACCATATAGAAGTGTGGATGTGACTATAACCACGAAAGACTTCCTGAAATGACTTGCATGAGTTAATCATTTCTTTATCTCCATTCATAATGCTTATTCGTTTTTGAGACTCGCCCCTCCTCTCTTCCCTCCCTTTAAGGCACCCTCATGCTTGGAAAAACACTTAGGAAGGTTTTTGAGCTGTTCTGACTTAATATCCTTACAGCACAGCTTTAAAATGTTCTTTCCTTCGAAAAAGAAAAAAAAAACAACTTCTACTATCTTGACTGGCTTCTGAGTGACGCGCAGCCTGAAACGGCTCTTGTTTTCTTTCTTACGCTCAAGCCACAAAATACTTCCGTGGAACATTTCAAGAGAGGAGTTAAGAGGAGGAGGAGGAGGCGCTGATGGCTGAAGAAACAAAGTTAAAAAAAAAAAAAACTTGTGACACATACTGAATAAAACGGTTGTTTAAATTACAGGTTCTTGTGTGTTAAAATAATTGCACCAAGACAAACCACTTCAAAACTTGGCATCATTATTATGAATTACTTTTACAATTGAATGGAGGGGGTGGGGGGGGAGACAAGGTAGAGGGAAATAAGAACAGTTTGAATTAGCATTCAGTGTCAGCAAAAAAAAAAAAAAAAGTCAGCTTTCGTCTGGAAAGATAGGACAGCTAAACTTGATTGGGGGTTCATCAGAGGCACTTTGCTGAGCCCCATTTAGCATGTGTTTCAATGTGAGTGGTTAATTCTGAACACAGTCATATCCCAGGAGGGTACGCGCACTTGTGGAATCACATTACCGCGATATCAATTGTTTCTTTTCCCATTTCGAAAAGATTTCTTTTTTATTTCCAAATTGAGTTGTACAGAGGGTGGAACGGTGGGCGAGTGGTTAGCAGGTTCGCATCACAGTGCAGAGGTGCAAGGTTCGATTCCGGCTCCGGCGTTCCTGTGTGGAGTTTGCATGTTCTCCCCGTGCCTGCGTGAGTTTTCTCCAGGTACTCCAGTTTCCTCCCACAGTCCCAAAATATGCATGGTAGGTTAATGGAACACTCTAAAATGTCCCTAGGTGTGATTGTGAGCACGGATGGTTGTTCGTCGATGGGTGCCCTGTGATTGGCTGGCAACCACTTCAGGGTGTACCCAGCCGATGACAGCTGGGATGGGATCCAGCATGCCCGCGACCCTCGTGAGGATAAGCGGATTAGAAAACGGATGGATGGATGAAGTTGTTCAGATAAGTGGTCACATAGATGAAGGAATGTACTGTATTGTGTATTTATCTTGGTCTCAGTTTACATATCACAAAAGCTTGACATTTGAACTGGGGCGCATAGACTTTTTAAATCCACCGTATGTGCATAATCTCTTTTTCCTTAAATATTCTCAAGTTTTTTTTCCTACTTGCCACAGAGACTGCAGATGTAAATCAGCTACAAAAGATATCATCTGGCACAGAGCATCTGGATTCTTGGGCTCACTGTTTTCTATACATGGTCCCTGACAAATAAACAAATAAACCAACTCAAAAAAAGACAACAGAACGGTGGTTTGGAGCAATTAGAAGGAGAGGGGAAAAAAAAGCGACAGTGAGAGACTCATATTCTGGAACGGGAGCAGCGCGGTTGGAAGCGGGAGCGGGGACTCTGGCTTGGCAGGGTTTTGGTGGAGAGGAGTGTGGTGGTTCTGAAGTCCTCCAGCGCGAGGAGGCGCCAGCGTGTCCGGCGGGGGCCCGGACCATGAGCAGCCTCAACCCCCCTGAGCCACGGCCGCAACCGCCCCCCAGCCATCCCTCTTCTACCACCACCACCAGGCCCTGCCACCAGCCCCTCCAATCCCCGAAGCCACTGGAAGCCTGCGCTTTACTATGTTTATTTAATATTTGCAAGAAATTGAAATATCTCACACACACGCAATTACATGCCACTCACCAGCACATAGACACA
This sequence comes from Hippocampus kuda, assembly GCA_901007745.1. Classification (NCBI taxonomy): domain Eukaryota; kingdom Metazoa; phylum Chordata; class Actinopteri; order Syngnathiformes; family Syngnathidae; genus Hippocampus; species Hippocampus kuda. The sequence continues at coordinate 1,534 of CAAKHF010017713.1, read as the reverse complement.
CACACACACACACACACACACACACACACACACACACTGACACATATAGCTGCCCGGCATATATAAATAAATAAGGTTGGGTAATAACGTTCTCTTGATCTGTGGCCAAGAATAGAATTGGAGAAAATCATTTTCAAATGGAAGAGGGAGGAGTGACATGTCTGACACTGCATGTTGCCTCTGCAAGCGCTACGTCTCGGTCTACAGAATATTCTCTGGCACGAAACCTGCTGAAACAGAGGTTTTCCGGCTCCCCCCCTCCCGTTAGCTATTCTTTATAAAGGACACAAGTGTTGAATCGGGAACCCATTTGAGACCTGTATTTCATCTTCAATGGTACACTGAACCAGAACAGAGTGCTGTTGAGAATACCAACAATCTGCAATTAATTGACGGTCTTCCGAAAAGGATTTGTAATTGCTTGTAGATGCCACAAGGTGGCGACAAAGGAATACTTTGGGCTACAGGCTCTTTGACGCTGCACTTTACACAGTGCAGCACGGCGTCAATACCAATCACTGTGAACGTGCTGTCATCGCACAAGGGGGTAATGTGCCGAGGAGGCTGGCAATGCTGCAAACTGAAAAAGTGTTCCATTCTGCTATGACTCTGCAGCAAAAATCACGGCCCATTCAACAGTAGAGATGGTGACGGAGTATTTTCAGAGTAAAAATCGAGTTTGATACCGGTTATTTGAGGCGTGAAGTAGAAAATAGTTTTATTACAATTATCCATCCATCCATCCATTTTCCAAGCCCCTTTATCCTCACAAGGGTTGCGGGGGGTGCTGGAGCCTATCCCAGCTGTCTTTGGTCAGTAGGACAGCCTGAACCGGTTGCTAGCCAATCGCAGGGCACACACAGACGAATAACCATCCATGCTCACACTCACACCTAGGGACAATCTAGAGTGTTCAATCAGATTGCCAAGCATGTTTTTGGAATGTGGGAGGAAACCAGAGTACCCTGAGAAAACCCACGCAGGCCCAGGGAGAGCATGCAAACTCCACACAGGGAGGCCGGAGCTGGAATTGAACCCGGTACCTCTGCACTGTGAGGTCGACGCGCTAACCACTGTTTCACTGGGCCGCCCTTAATACAATTACAGTATATTGAAGGTAAATCACACAGCCCTCCCGGCTTTGTGGCGCCCCCTCGAGGCCACGGCACCCTAAACCCTCCGGACAGGTTGGCAGAAATATGAACTGATCAGAGGTTTTGTTGTATAACAAGTTAAGAGCATTTGTCAATAGATTAAGTGTCCGTCTTAATGCCATTGCAAAAAAATCTTTTTACATTCAGATGTTTAGCAATTCTGAGTGTGTGGCCTGCAAACAGAAAACATGCATTGAAGGTATTAAATGAAGAAACGTGCATGCCAGTCTTCCTCTAAATGTTTATGCGTATGTGCACACATCCCCGTTGTGACTGTAATCATTAACAAAGCAATTCCTTCAGACGCAAATCCCTTAAACAGCCTTGGTTTGGGGTGGGGGGGGGGGGGGTTGTGCCCCCCCCCCCCACCACACCCCCCC
>CAAKHF010017712.1:0-24090 GCA_901007745.1 Hippocampus kuda | reverse complement strand
ACACACACACACACACACACACACACACACACACACACACACACACACACACACACACACACGCACACGCACACGCACACACACTTCTGACAAACAAACACTCTCCTACAATCTACAGCCCTCTAGTGGCTGCACATATGAAAATAGGAGCTCCAGATTTGGTCTACTACTTCAATCGAATTGCTTCAGGGTTTATCACATGCCAACATTTCAAACAGTTGGCATCGTTGTTTAAAATTCTTGAATAATTATTAACAATCCCCAAAATTATTCCAGCCCAAAACATACATTTAAGTTGCTTCGTTTGCTTATCGCCTGCTCGTCCGTCTTCCTGTGTGCATGCTCGCGACCAATGAGAGAAGATGGTATCTTGCGTAAAAGAAAATTCAATTTGGCTGCTGCTGTTCAAAACTGCAAATGTGTAAAAATCGCATGGGTTTTCTATAACTTAACATGCTTTTGCATTCAGAATACATCTCGGTGCCATGCTCTCGGTAGGGGTGGGCAAACAATCTGATCTCTAACCCAGCTCATGGAGAATCCACATTACAGTATTATCAAGAGTCTTGTCACAGAGTATTCATTTGTGCAATTTTTCCTAAAATGTGATTTTTTTTCCCCTAAAACATGTTAATTACAAATATAAATAAAAGACTGGAATGCTATGTTATGAATAAAATAAAACTTACTTTTTTACTCATCAACAAATGATTTGTCCATTTTTACAAATCAAAATCACCCGTGAGCACAAAATAATTCTTTTAACAATCATCTTGATAAGGATAACCAAGAGCAAATTGGTCACGATAATTGTGACACGAAATGTTCATTGCGTTTTCTGCTAAGTGCGACCCACCTGTTTTCTCTGGCTCCTCGGGGGCGGTGCCAGCAATGCCACTGCTCTCCAGTCCGAAGGCGGGGTCCACCTTGCCAGTGTTCCTGGCCGCCTCTTGCACCTTCTTCACATGAGCCTCCACCAGCTCGGCAGGAACTTCCTCACGCACGCGGGAAAACTCCTCTGCACAAACCACACGGGCCGCTTCCGAATCAGCCCGCTGACATCCACGAGAGATGGATTTTCTTGTAGGTGTACATTGTCGTTACCGAGCGCGGCCCTGGCGGCGGCGGACGCCACCCTCGGGTCCACCACGGAAGCCAGGAAGGCGACGGTGCTCATGACGGGGTTTCCGGACTGGCTGAAGGGAATGGGCTGATAGGCCAGCGGGCCCAGCGACGACTCCGAACTCTCCAAGTAGGGGTCCTCGATGGGTAGGCGCAGGAAGTGCAAGATGCACTCATCTTGTGTACGTGAACCCACATGCTCCGACACTTTGTTCCAGTCATCTTTGTACATCTCCAGAGCCTGTCAGGGGCATTACAATTTTTTTTTAATAAATAAATATAATAAAGATTCTGTGTTTAGGGATGCTTGTAAAGAAATGTTTGAAATGTAAACGGTGAGGAACTGACCTCAAGCAGGAGCAAAGTTTCCTGCTCAGTCCACTCCCGAGAGGACACCACTGATTTACCCTGAAAGCAGCAAAACATAATAAACAACCTTATTTCATTACTTTGCTTTGAAAATATCTTTTAACTCTGTATATGCTTTTAAATGTTGTACTTTTAATTTTGTGATGCACATTGCGTTACCTTGTGAAAGAACCGCTTGATGTAAATCAAGCTGCCTTACCTTAATTGTTCATCTGGCTACAATATATGCTATGACTATGTATTTCTCCGTGGATAATCATGTCACGTTTTTTGAAACTACATTATTGCACCTTATAAAAAATGTACAGTAATGTGATTAAACAACAGAAAGGATCCAAGCTTCTGAAGAAAATACCGCCAATCTGCATAATAGCAGATTTCAGATCACAGACTTCAGGAACACTTTGCGGAGATTCAGGCTCATGTGTCACTTTCATTACCTTGAGGGAAATTACATGTTTGCGGATTAGCGTTTCAGACCTTTGAGTTCCTCTTGTACTGGTCGGTGCGAAGGCCAAAGTTCTGGAGGTCAATGGCTTTCTCTTTCATCTTGTCAGAGAAGTTGGCCATCTGCTGCGGCGGTGGAATCTGCAACATTAAAGTATACGTACGCAGAAAGTCACGCCGTTGCCCCTCGCCGCCTCCACCCGCTTCCTGCTCCACTACACGCTTACCGGCGGAGGTCTGTGGTTAAGGGGCATGAGGCCAGAGGGTGTGTCGGCCAGGACGGTGAAGTGGGGGGTGGGTGGGGGTCCCATGGGCAAAGGTCTACTGTCTGAGTCCACCTGGTAGTTCACCAAGCCCCACTGCTCCAAGAAAGCATGAGCCCTGCATAAGATATGACACTTCGGCATTAATACTAACAAATATTAGGGACGCAAATGCAAATTATATGATGAGAATAGAAGTTTTAATATTATAGAAGAAATGCCATAATGAAATAAAATAAGACCTGATTAAAAAGTACTGCTCTGGTCACATCACACCTCTTGTACATTTGCCTCACAATACACAGACTCACCTCATAATGGCACACACGTCGCCTGTCAGGTTCCTGCGGCAAGAGGTGGAGGTGAGGTACTCTTGGGGGTTGAGGCGGTAAGTGTCGATCATGAAGTTGCGGTAAGCCAGGTATCTGTTTGGGAAAAGAAAAAGAAAACAAGCAGATGCTGTCATCATAATGTCATTGCTTGTTTAATAAGGGGGGGGAAAAAATATAAGATATATATTTTTTTTATTAAACGTATACTTAACAACTTTTCCACAACTCAGTGATTCTCAAAAGTTTGGTAAGTGGGGCTCCCTCTGGTAGTATGTGAAAGAATCACTAAATTAAATATTCAAATTGTGCATACGACTTCTGGATCATCATCTTGCAGTGTGGATTGAACTTTTTTTTTTTTTTTAAATCTGGCTATCCATAATCCCAATTGCCAAACACAGTAAATTATATATTTTCAGTAGCATTCAGTTCTATTTAACAGTACAATAGATTTCCATTTTTTTAAATAAATGTTTCTTTTCACAAATGTATTTTTTTTTCCTTTGGAAAGAAATTCTCCCAAAATATGAATTCTTACAAAAAATACATGACTTCACTCTCACACCAATAATACTTGAAAAGGAACAAAGAATCTAACTTTATACTTCTTCTACTTCATTCTCCCTAAAAACATAACTTAAGGAAATAAGAATGCATTGTTGTCCGAACTTTGCTGCATGCTTCAATGCTCACATTTCTGGAGTTTTGGACTTGTTCTTCCCATTGAAGAACTCTGGCAGGGCTCTCCTCTCTATCTCGTGGATGCTGAAAGGAGAGGAGAGAACCGTCTGACGCTTGAAGAACAGTCCAAGGTTCGCGAGGCCTTCGGGGGTCGCCGACTCACCAGTTGTAGTCGAACCAGGCACTGTAGCTGGGGATGATGATGTGGTGCGTCTGCTCCGTCACGTTGTCCTCACCGGCATCCATCAGGCGGCTCATCTCTGCTTTGTTCTGGTCCTCGTCATCCTGAATGCAAAGTGACCATTTAGATAATAAAAACAACGATATTTTAATAGCATTTCCATAAATAAATAGTTACCTTCCCACCGGACAGCACAGAGTCATCCTCCATGTCGTCTCCAGAGAGAAAGCAGCACAAACAACGTTAGTTTTTTTTTTTTTTATGTGTGTTTTAGGAAGTGATGCCTTGCTGTCACATACCAATGTCTGCACCGTTGTCCCCTTTAAGAGGCGTGCTCTCGGCATCTTTCTTTGAATGGGCTGCGTGGACACAAGACAGCACGGTGTGTCAAGAACGCAATCACGCAACACAATAAAAAAACAAACAAACAAACACCACCACTTCATTTTGGAACGTGCCATTCTTAGAAATGTTTCCCTCCTCGATGCTCGCACCAGTAGACGAGTCGTCCAGGTCCTTGGTGACGTCATCCTCCGTGTCATCCTCTTCGCCGCGGTGTCCTCGACGCTTCCAGTAATGTCCCTGGCTCCTAAAATAGGAAGTAGATATCAGTATCTTAGATGACTTGTTGATGGCTGCCGTCACAGATGTCCGATTGAGGCGCGGTCGCTGTGTTGAATGTCAAGTCATGCAAGTCAATGGAGCAAACTTCATAAAGCTACAACCTTGCAAGGGCAAAAATTGTAATGCTGCTCATTCAAACGCATACTAAAATACTTGAGAAACTGATAGGCACCAAAAACAACAAAGCTTTGATTCTGATCATTAGAAATGTTTGCGGAAAAAAAAATACACTGAAGTAATATTTTTTTAAAAGGCTTCAAAATTCTGTGAAATGTATTCCGTTACATCATGAATATACAGGGCCGGTTCTAGTAGGGCTACCATAACGTGGCTCATGATGGCCAAACAGTCAAAGCAGGACGAAACAATTTTATGCCAAGGCACCAGTGTAGCTACATATGATGGCCAAATACATTTACACGACACTGACAGTCTTACAGTCTCACAGTCTTAATCTCATGAGATCTGGCTTTGAGTATAAAATGGTTGCGACATCAGAGATAAACGAATGGGGTACTTTCCACACTCAACAGCAGGGCCGTTTGCATGTGACTCCACACCCAAACTGGATTTGTTTATTTTCGATGTCTATGGCTGACATGGCGCATACAACGCAGTGTGTCGCTTACTTACTTCTTTCCACCTTTCTTCCGGGACTCGGCGGGGGTGCTGGGCGGCGAGGGCGAGCGCCTCCTCTTCTTGCTGGCCGAATTGGCCTTGCGCTCCTTGCGATCGGGCGTACGGGAAGACGACTGATCAGACAAACGCCCATGCGGCGCGGAGGGAGCGAGGGATGGAGGATGAGATAAAAGAGTGGCAGAATGAGAGAATGGAACGTTCGCACACATGGGGAGGTGCAACAGGTGGGGAGAAGGTAGGGGAGGGGGATGCAGTGGCATGGACCAATGAGCAGAGTTCCTGGCTACTCTCACTCCTTCTTTTACAATTCATATAATCGTGATTCATTAATAAAACAAATACAAACTGGCTAAAAGGTTTTTAATGTTTGTATTTTCTTATTTACTATAAATTATATTATTTGGTAAATGGATTACAAAAAATTGGTAAAATAATAAAATAAAATTATTTTTAATATTATAATTTAGTCCAAAAATAAATGTTGCTTGTACATACAGAACTGTTGATTTAGCATTCTATTGTTTAGATAAAAAAACAATAATTATATGAAAGAGAGAAATAAAAAAATAAAGCACATGAAGCAAAAAAAATTATAAATATATAACACTATCTGCAATACAAATAATTCCATTTTATTCATTTAATTTACAATGAAATGATGCTTGAGTCGCCAATTACTTCATGAAACAAAAAACATGTTTGAATAATGTATTTTTATTTTTTGTTGTTTGTGATGTTATTTTTGTATAACATTATTTACAATAAAGCGATTTATCATTTTTATTCATGATACACAATATATAATGAATAAAAGTTAATACAATAATTAAAATAGTATAATATTGATTCATTTCCATTTTACATTCATAACTAATGTAATTGTAATTCATCAATAATTGAGTAAATCGGTAAATGTTCAATGTATGTTTATTTACAATGAATCAATTACCCATACTTTGATTAAATAAATATTTTCAAAAAATTGTGAATGGACCAATTTTACCCCAAAAAGTGCAAATTTAGTACCACAATATGAAAGGCGCTTATAAATAAAATGTATTATTATTATTAATACAGGCCTTTAAACATCATTGCTATTTCTAGACTGTGTCCATTCATATAAACATTGACTCTACCCTCACAAATTCTTATTCTTCTGAATTTTAAGTGCCTGAGCCAAATCAAGAGCTGTCCATCCACATGAACAGAAACCCCGAGGTGCTTTGGAAGAAGAGAAAAGGTGTGACGAAGGATGACGACAGACAATCCAGACAGACAGACAATAGAGACAGACAGGGCAGCTTCATGCAAGACGACATTTCACAAGCGTCCCATACAAGGAACAACCACCAAACAATAAGCAAAGTGTGACATTTCCATAACATTTACCTCCTCCTCCTTCAGGAAGATCTTCTGGCGGAAGGTGACGGGCTTCTTGTTGTCGTCCACCTCATAGTCTTCCTCATTCATCCACTCGTTGAATGCGTCCATGTCCAGGACCCACCTGGCATGTACCTGAGGTTGAGGGCATATTTGCATTCTCATTCTTATGGCACACGTGCGGTCCAACATTGACCTCTGTTCACACCACACTTTTTAGAATTTAGTTACATTTTCGGAATGAACGTTTCAGATTGCAAGTCAAAACGTTGAGTAAGTCGACAACTAATTCAAGTAGATAAACTGTTGCTCATAAAAATTCATGGATTATTTCTCTGTATCGTACCTTAAAACTAACCTAAAAGAAAATATTGATGTAAGGCTGCAACTAACAATTATTTTCATAATCGATATAACCCTCGAAAATCTGTCAGGAAAATTGGTAAAAAATGCTGCCAAAGTAAAATCAAATGTATCGCGTTTGTTTCAAAGATAATTAGTCTGCCTTCAAGGAGGACCACAGAAATCAAATTTATTGTTTCAAAGCTGAACGGAGAAGCATTTGGACTTTAAATTAAAAAAGGCATCTGAATAATCAATCGACTATTAAAAATAACGAGTGAATTATCATTTCAGTTGATAATCGATTAGTTGTCCATTATTTGCTGCACCTCTACATTTATGTATACTGAATGCGATAATGTTTTGTACCACTGATTGATTTATTGCTTGTGTTAAAAATGCATAGGAAGAAGACCTTGAAAAAAATTGCATATTAAATCTCAATATTGAGGGGAATTTTTTTCAAATGGCAATTACATTCAGCTCTACTTAGAACACAGAGAAGCTAGTTTTCGAAAGCACAGCAAGTGTTGTCAACTCCCTCCAGTGAGTATTTTTCCCAAAAAAAGTGAGGAGTGAAAAAAACAATAAGAGTGGAATCATTTTCACACTGTTCTGAAGTATGACCGAAAGGAGCTGGGAAGCGTTTGCCTTAAGGTATTGTATGGCTAGTTTGCAAATATTTTCCTGAGCTCGCCTTTCCTCACCTGTGCAACTCTACACGGGAAGAGGCCATTAAAGAGCTGGAGGGTGGGCTGTTTTGTACATTACTTTTGGGTAAACTTCAAACTTCACATTTGACCACCCTCAGTTCACGTTTGTTACCTCGCAGAGAAAATCTGTTGTGCTGCAGTTTAGATTTTTTTTTTTGGTGCAGGTATTTTGTCAAAAGTCTGTTTTCTGCATGTTATTATACAGTGCAATACTGATTTGAGATGGGAGAGAAACTGTATCTGATGTGGATTGTAATTTCTTCAAAACATTTTGTCGTTCACGCTCACCTTCCACGGTCGGTCAGCACTAGGTGGCTCCTCCACGTCGCCGTCCACTTCGCCGGCTACCATCCAGGTGTCGTAGCTGACGAGAAGGGACTTTTTAGAGTCGGAACTTATGGACATTTGTGAGATTCCACAAGTCCTCGTTTATGCTCACCTGTCTGGATAGAGTCCCCAGTGGACCAGAACCTGCTTATCTTTCCTCATGACGGGACGCAGCCATTCCTCTGGAATACACCGTTTCAAAATAAAGGATTTCGGAAAAAAAAAAAACAACAACAACAAAGGCAGCTGGAGGACAGCTAACCTTCATCTTGCTGCGACGGAGATGGGAAAATTAGGTGTGTAGCCTTAGACTTGTCCTCAGTGATGGAACCCTCCAAGAAGAAAAGATCAAAGTTATAGAAGGGGCAAAAGGTGACAGTGTGGATGCGATGTGGCCACATGATGCTCACCTGGTGCCTCTTGATGGCATCTTTGAGCTTACTGGCTTGCTTGGCTTCCATATCAGGAGATAAGTAGACTGTGGGTCGGGTCAGGCAGTTGTTCTGGAAGAACACAGTCAAATGAGAATGCCATTAAAAAAAGACAATGGCTTAATTTTGTTTTGTTACAATGACAACATGGGACTGGGCAAATAAGGCTTAGAAATGACCCCCACCCCTTACACACAGACACGCAGACACGCAGACACACAGACACACACACACACACACACAGTTCAGATTTTAATTTCCCTGGTTTTGTTTCCAGCAAAATAAAATATTTGCTGGTTGCAAGAACATACCTTCAGAGAAAAGTTACTTCCATGGACTTAATGATGCAATGTATAAATGGCCAATGTGTCTTCAGCAAAGTTCTGCATGATCAACTCTTCTATTACCTTTCACTGGGTTTGAATTATCGTCCAACCGTAGCACAAGGACATACCTGCACCAAGTTTTTCTCTACATTCAAGAACATCTCCACATTCCTGTCCATACGGGAAGGGTTCTGGAGGTCAAAGCGTCGCCTGCCGATAGTAGTGGAGAACATACGTGAAAGGTGGATGGCACCTTATTGGCATCCCAAGTGAAAAATTTAAACCATGAACTCACCATCCCTGCTCGCTCTTGAACTTGTAGACGGAGCCCAGGATGTGGCAGAGAGCACCTCCCGCTTTCATGTCCAGGAAGCACTTGGCCTTGGGGGAAGAAAATGAACATTGAGGAGACCAGGAGCAGCCTCATGGACAGTCAAGATGGAGGTAAGAGGTGGTACCGGCAGCTTGGTGAGAGCGGGATTGTTGACTTTGCGTCCAAACGAATCCTCCTGAAACTGAAGCAGCTGCACCACCAGGCCAGCCAGAGACTTGCTGGAGGGCGAGTCATTCTGGACGTACTAACAACACACACGCACATTTTACATTAAAGCAAAATCCCTACCCTCATGGAATACCTGAAAAACTGAAATATATAGAGGCCCTTTTTTTTTTTTGCTCAAAGCACCCCCAGTTCCCCCGAAAACTAATGCATGACTGGCACGCAGTGCGACGCGTTATTTTGCGTTTGGATTCAAATGGTCATTTACACTCGACATTCAATAATAATCATTCAAAACAAAATCAGGCATGAATTGAGACTTTTTGCGTCATCTGTATTAATTGTTGCTTTGGCAATTAATGGTTATTTGACAATGTCGCTTACAATGTTAGGAGTTAGCAGACAGTTTGACACTTTACACTTCAATTTCTACGGTGTAAATGATGCGCGTTTAAGAACATTAAACAGAGGGTGCTAGCGGGCTAGCTTTACAATGTATGACAACAATTGTTCGATAAAAAGTGCATCATTAAAAGCCACGCTTGGTGTGAGCCATGTTAAGCAGCAATACATAGACCGCTGGTATTGGCTGCTTCCAACAAGCAGCAAATAAAAACCCTTTAACCCACAAAGTTGATGGTTTTTGAATAAGCTCGCATCGGTCCTCCATTGTCAGCGCGCCGCGGGCCTTCGTTGGAATCAATGGGGTGAAATGCTAAGCTAAACTAGCTCACCTTCTTGTAGTGCTTGCCGATCCACAGACGAACCGTCTCCAGTTGGGATATGGTCTCGGAACACTCCCAGAATTTGGCGGACGGGCCGCCGTCTTTCTTGCGCCCCACCGCGGTTCCGCCGCCGCCGACGGGGCCGGTGGTCGGCCCGCTAGCCGTGGTCGCCGCCGTCGCCATTGTGTGTGTTTTTGTTCGCTGCGTTTGTCTTTCTCCTCCGCCGCCCTGATCCGAGCAACCGCTCCACCGTTACTGCGCAGGCGCAGTGTTTACTTTTCAAATTCTCGCGAGTTGCGAGACTTGTTGCATTGTGGGAAATGTAGTTATTTATAATAAACTAGCGCGCTCGATAGATGGATAGATGAATAGATATACTTTATTTATCATATCGTGAGGGAAACCAATGAAGTAGAAGACATTTTAGTTCTGACAGAAATTTGCAAAGACCAATGCTATGAAAATAGAACCGAGTGAGTTGTCACTTTATCTTGACACAATTGCAAGTGTGGCACATGTCTGGATAACATGTTCAAATACAGAAAACACTATCGAGCATTAAAAGTAAAAGAAGTGATCATCATTGGGTACCAAGTCTAACCGCTTTTTAGATTGTGTTGCGTCATCATTTGCAGTCCACATCCTATCTGGGATACAATTCAATTCAATTTTAATAGATATTTTTGTTGGAACCAATCAGACTGAACACCTGAGATGTTGAACCAAGAGAAAATTGGTTTGGAAACAAAATACAAATTACTCATTTACCATTTGCTTGACTGCCAAGAGTTAAAGTGTTTATAATGATGAAAGTACACAATTCTACAGCTTCTTTCATTTTGCATCATAACTTTATACACCCAAACATTAAGACATCTCAGCATGTTGACACAGAGAGATTGAAGTTTTGAAGAGTGTTAGCTGAGTTTCAACCAAGCAATGCATCAGTGGAAGGTTTAAGGGGAAACAACATTCTAGAACCGTCTATTAGTAACAATATTACAAAGTGGAGCCATTTCATCAGAAAAAAACAAATCTTACATTTGATCGTCTACTTTTTCATCACATGAAAAATAAGAATCCATTTAACTATTATTGGCGGTCAACATTTTTCACAAAGCATCTTCATTTGCTTGTTACTGTATGATCCCATTTAACTGTTATGACAGAAAACACGAGAAAAGAAATGACAAGGGATAACATCACTTACTGTTCTTACAAGCTAACTTCAGAATATTTACAAACTATATTAAAGGGGACATATTACGGACAATTGATTACATAATGTACCTATGCAAATATTTGGGTGTTGGCAGTGTCTCCCCAGCAATCGAGACTAAAATGAATCAACCAAGAAAATCTTTTATCTCAATACATCACAAAATGTGACCGAGAGAGTCAGTTAGCCAATGGCTTGCCCACGAGGCAAAAACAAGTTCCAAAAGAACCACACTGAGGCAGTGGCAGAAGCACACCATATCAAAGCAGACCTGCAGTGTTCGCACATGTTAGCGTGAGCCAACACATGTTACCAAGACCAGCGCAACGTTGAGCTGTGTTGTTGACATGAAGTTACGCATACTTGGCCAGGATTTGTGCCAAGCCCCGACATCAACCGACAAGTGAAATGCTGCGGTCCTAATGAAATGTAATCACTACGAGCAGCACTTTAAAAGCTTCTTGGGACACCTGGGGAATCTTTTCATTTGTGAAAAAAATCATCCGTAATATGTCTCCTTTGAGTGGAAAGGTGATTGTTTATTTCCTGAGTGTCTGGCCTCAGTAGTACAAAGAGAGGAAGTCATGCCAGCTATCGGAGACGAGAGCGCCTCCTAAAGTGTAAAAATGTTTGACCTTTCATGGGGCACACAAAGCACAGAAAAACAAAACAAAATCATTCGGCTGCTGCGGTGCCCAAACTGAGTTTCTCCGTCTCCGCGGGAGCCTTCTGGTCAGGTTCTGCCGTTGGGATGCCATTAGTAGACTGCGCCTGGTCCCCTTTGGGAAAGGGAAACCCGTGCTTCCTCCAAAACAGGAAAAGGTCGGCCATGAACGCAAATGTGGCCAGGAAGCCAAATGCCTGCCAGAGGAAACATTCCAAAACATCAAAGAAAGAAGTAGTGAAGGAAGCAATAGAGAAAAAAATAGAGAGCGAAATAATGCGGTAGGGAAGGACATGGGTCGGAATTACAGAAAAGGAGCTATGGAAAGAAGGAGGTCAGGAAGGCAACACAAGTTAGGGATAAAAGAACACAGTATGGAAATATATCAGGAGGTTCGGAAGGAAAGAACAATGGAGGGAGTGACAGAAGGTGTTAGGATACGAAATAAGGAAGGAGCGAAGGCACACAGAAGGTAAGACATGAAATAAAGAAATGATGAAGGATAGGAGATGGTTGGGAAGGACACAAGAATGTGAATGAAGAAAGAAGGAAGTAGGAAAGGATCGGAGTAGGTAGGGGAAGAAATAATGCGTGTAGTGAATGAAGGTGGTAGGGAAGGACACAAGTTGGAAATAGGGAAAGACAAAGAGAGGTAGGGAAGGCAACATCAAAGTTGGGTATGAAAAAAAAAAATCAGGAATTACCAGGAAGGAAGGAAGGAAACAAGGTGCAGAGTGAAAGAATATGTTAGGGAACAAAATGCGGAAGGAGGGAAACAAACCAAGAGGCATATCATGAAAGAAGAAAGAAGGGCACAAGAAGGAGGATAAAGAAAGAAGGAATTAGGCTAGGGAAGAATAGAAGAAAGTAACAAAGGAAACACTATCAAGCGAGGAGTATCGCGAGTTAATCAATAAAGGAGAGGATGCAAATAGGAAATATGAAGGAAGGAAATGGGATGGTAGGGGGAGGTTGGGAAGGACACAAAAAGGTGGCTAAAGAAAGAAGGAATTAGGGAAGAAAAGACAGACAGTGAAAACGAAATAGGGAAGAAAACAAGGTGAGGAGTGGAAGATGGAAATGGGGAAGAGGCCGAGGAGATGCGGAAGAAAAGGGAAGTCAATCAAGAAAGAAGCAGGGAAGGCCACAACAATGTAAGTTAAGACAAGGATGCACTGAATGAAACATGTCAATGGCAAAGGAAAGGTTGGGAGGGGACGGAGGGGGAGGGGGGGTGAAAGAAGAAATAGGGAAGGAAAGACGTGTTTCCGCACCACAGCACTTTTCTCCAGAGTAGTGTCGCCATTCATGGCAGCAAACACGATGGAGGCGATGAGGAATAAGAAGGCGATCACCATCGTGTACGCAAAGTCCTGCAGCACAACAACAATCACCATTGCAGTATTAATCATGAATATACAGTACATGCTGTTTGTGTTATATATTTATGTACCAAATATTTGCAATATACTTTTGAGTACTAATCCAAAGCAGATATTTGAAATAAACAGGTAAGCTAGAAAGTACAACACGTTTTTGTATCCTATGCGCAAAATGCAAGCAAAGGCAGGGAATAAATAAAACATGGCAAGAATATAATAAGCAACATTAGGAAGTTGCCAACTCAGCATTTTTGTTTTTTTGTTTTTTCCTGGAAGACTTCTTGTCCTGACAGGGAGGCCCCTCGTTGTGGTCACATGATGTTTGAATGGGTTGTGACATCAACGGCACAACATTTGACGGCGTTGTCACATTTGTGCCATTGATAAAACTTTTTTGTCATTTCCTCATTGGGGGGTTGAAAAAAAAAAGAAAGAACTTTATAGAATCTGGAGTGACTTTGAATGAGAATTGTATGATTTAGATCACTATTTCAGTTTACAGGGGGACCTTAATTTACAAGTTTAACCCTTTTATGCGCCCTGTACCGAGATAACATGATAAGCTGTCCCTCAAAGGGTTCATTTGCTTCAAACAACAAAGATTATGCAGAAAAGTGGTTAAGATTGAATGACTGTCTGTCTCTTACGTGTTTTATTATTTTGTTATTATGACTTCAAGATGGCGCCGCGAGAGTGGCTGCCTTTACAGCAGCTCCTATACTTTTTGTTCTTCTACTTTCTTCCTTTCATAACTTTGCTGTTGTAAATTGGGAATTTCTCCGTGAGATGAATAAAGGTTTTCTTATTCTTAATTATTTGTTCCGTGACCAAGATCGTAACTTCATTTACGCACAGTTTACGCTTTTTGTTCGGTTGCGTGCCGTGAGACTTTTTATGAGAAGGCGAGAAGGAAACCGCTTCTCCATTTCAATGTTCCAATAACAATGACATGGAGCTTACCAGCTTGGGCCAGCAGGTGATTCCCACCCGGTGGTGCAGCTTAGTGTAGAGGAGGATGAGGAGCAGGATGGTGAAGAGGAATGACGTGCAGCTGACAAACTCAAAGAACTCCAGAGCTGCGCAGTTGATGCAGACGGAGACCATCTCCTCCAGGATGAACGCCACCAGTGACAGCAGCTGGCAAAGTAAGGGGCAAAGGAAGGTTCTCATCCCAAGGGAATGTTCCTTGCTCAATATAGGTTTGTAGACCTCAGAAAAGGTCAAATATGTGCTTTGGCTGAGCAGGAAAAGTCCTTGACGTCGTAACATGAAAACAACTTTCATATTCTGACTGAATAGATCCTTTGGAGTGGTTTCCTGCATTCCACGTTAAATGTTGCGATAGATCAACGGTGATGGGCTAACGGAGGTTTGTGCTAACGGAGATGGGCCAATGGAGGTTTTAAGCTAACGGTAATGGGCTAACAGATATTTGTGCTAACGGTGATGTGCTAACGGTGATGTGCTAACGGCAGCGCTTTCACTTCCCGCTGGGCACTTCCTGTCAAAAGGCCGCAGGAGGAAGGGCGAATCTTGGCCAAGGCCACTGAAACCACACTTCAATGTTTTCTGTCGGCTTGTCCTACCAATTTGTCATTTGTCCGGATGACACTCAAACGTCGATAGGTCCTCGCACACTGCCGTCAACCATGCAGAATTCCTTGCGCATTATACTGAACCATTTAGAATTCCTCACGCAAGACACCAAACCTTGTAAAAGTCCTCAAGTAAAAGAGACCCACTTTGTCATCTCCACACGTTACACTGAACCGTCTACTAATCGGGACAGCCGACTCACCACTTCCAAGAGCTTGATGATGAAGCGCGCTTTTTCCAGACATTGTGACGGCACCAGGCAACAGGCAGCGTTCGGGTTTGACACCACCGTCGAGGAATAAACTTCTTCTGCGGCCATGATGAAGCTGAGAGGCATGACACACACACACACACACACACACACACACACACACACACACACACACACACACAATACAACAAAAATTATTTTTAATTAAAATATGGTGGTCGACTGGTTAGCACACCGGCCAGACAGTGCAGAGG
The DNA here is from genome assembly GCA_901007745.1 of Hippocampus kuda. NCBI lineage: Eukaryota > Metazoa > Chordata > Actinopteri > Syngnathiformes > Syngnathidae > Hippocampus > Hippocampus kuda. Next base: position 9,363 of record CAAKHF010017712.1, on the reverse strand, counting down.
TAGGGTTCGTTTCCGGCTCAATGTGTGGAGTTTGCATGTTTTCCCCATATCTGTGTGGGTTTTCTCCGGGTACTCTGGTTTCCTCAATGCATGTGTTGCGCGAACACCCACATCAGAATTTGGGAAAGTTAATATTTTTTCACAAGTCTCTACGATTGGTCAGACATCATGTGTTGTTGTCATTTAAAAAAAAAAAAAAAAAAAATCAATGACCAATCTACAGTGATGAAAAATGGCTTGCTCGCTTTGAAGATTCCAAATTGATGACTGACCAAACACGACTCTTTGGGGGTCTCCTGAAAAGTGATGATTTTGGAGGTACAAAGATTCTGCCAACGATATGCACAAAAATCAAAGCAAATATTTGTAATAGCTGTGTGCCCTGCAATTGGCTGGCAACGAATTGGGTGCACCCCGCCTACTCCCTAAAGACGGCTTGGAAGGGTAAAGTGATTCAAGTAATGGATGGATGAATGCCTTAAATCAATGCAAATTGTAATACATGCGATAAATCAGCGCAAATCCAAATAAAGATTTTAGCAAATACTTGTATCGCATTCATAAAAAAAAAAAAAAAATTAGCAAAGGCAAAGAATAATTTGAGAAAATCTGACATTCTAAAAGGTGTAACCTTGACTTGGTCTGTAAGCGAAGTAGAAGAACACAGACACACCAAATGACGTGACACAAGCACACTCCCATTTAAAGCAGTGGTGAAAATACTTTAAGTACTTGTATGACAGTACATTAAAATGTTACTGTATTTTCTACAGTCTTTCTGTAACTTCCTTTTAAAAAATGGTGTCTAGCCATAGATCATTTCAACATTAGGGTATTTATTGTTGTAATTTCCTTCATAGAAGAAACCACACATCATTTTACTCTGATATACTGTGATTTTTTTTTTTTTTTTGCAAACATATTCTTTCCTCGTGATGATATTGTAACATTCGAGTCCTTACGTCACCCTAAGTCATTAAATGACTCAACGAGTGATTTGATTTTCTTGAACACATAACGAAAGTGTGACTGTTCTAACGGCTAGTTGTGGTACAAAACTGTCAAGTTTTTTTACCCGGATAAAGTTAAACAAATGACTCCACACACAGGGAACATTGTCTTTCTTCGGCGGAAGTGGATCTCATAGCCAAACGGAGTCAATTAAATCCCTTTTCGTTTGAAAGGAGGCGATTCTTCACGTAATTCTAATTTTAAAAAACCAAAAATAGTACTGCTACTACTATCCTACTTAATTGAAGAAAGGGTTCCGTCAGTCGTCATCTGTACCTGTGGGTCATCCGTCAGATGACGACTGACGGAACCCTTTCTTCAATGGAACCTTCCTGTACGACTGAGAGCCTTCACAAGTATCCTACTTAATGCAATCGATATTTCAAAGTTCACTAATTTCACCAGAAGCGGTAAAACTAAAGCTACTACTACTTAAAAACTTGACTGACAAAGTTTTGACTGAACTGATTTCGTTCTGATCAATTTTTGTCGTTAGACTACGAATCGATAGTTCACTTTGCTTAGCATTTGAAAAACAGGCGTTTGTTTTGCAGAAATGATGCCGAGTTCACTTAAGGACCAAAAACGTTTCAAGTGTGGTGTGTTGGTGAAAATTAAGATAAAAAGAAACGGAAAATTGACATAATGAGCGGAAGTCTTATTGCAGTCTGGCTGGGACGAAGCTGAAAGAGAAGGTAAACAAGAGAGTGTGTGACAAGTTGTCCAATTGCTCAAACTGATTATTAAACTCGTCACACACAAAAAGCGAAGGTGATTACTGACGACTGACTTAATTCTGATCAAAATACCTCTTTAGATTACCAATCACTTCAATAAATGTGAATTAAATCCATAGATCAAGTTGTTTAGCACCTGTAAAACAAGTCTCTGTGCACACCGAACACACTTTCGGCCAAATAAACTTTGAGACAAAAACAACATTGCAAACTTGCAGTACAGTATAAGAATTCTTAACGCAGTGTGGCACAAGATTTCCGTCTCGGCCACTTGACTTGTTCGCACATTAGATCAAATAAAACCTGCTCAACGTACGCGTAATTTTGTTCAAGATTTCATTTTAGTCAATGACTTTAACTCACCGTTTTGGTTTCCCGGTGCGGAACAACAAGCAGTCGTGCAATTTTCCACCTCAAAAAAGTGACGGGAAGTGAACTTCCGCGTTGCCTTTTTTATTTTGACCAAGAGCAACAAGTGGAAATGGCGGAACACAAACACAACTTCCGGTATTGACGATTACACACTATCGACATAGAGACAATATCACGAATATTAGTTAGGTATCGACTGCGCTCAAACGTTATCAAGTCAAGTGCAACTTTATTGTCAAATGTGCATTATCGATACTAATTGTGGTGTAATCGAGTACAACAAGTCTACAGAGTCGCGGGGCGACTACGTCACGAGTGTGCGTCGAGAGCGGGAGCGCATACACGCATCGGGAAAGTTAAATAAAAGTTATCCACGTTAACACGACAGCTGGACTCACGTGTGCCTTATTTGATAACACGACACTAATGGGCCGGTCGAAAATGTCAAGTACAGTAGTTAAGTCCACACAGCCGCGAGAGCCAACTTCTAAATAAAAGCAAACCAAGACACATTCAGGTGTGTTCATGTATTACTGTATTTATAAGCTTGTATTTTGAAGTTGGATTTCGTAGCTTGACGACAGCTGTTACGTCACGCATAGTATGAACAATTGTTGCAGCTTGCTTGACGTCGATGCACACCAACTCAACGGTTGAGAAAAAACTCGAGCATTTTATTAAAAATCAAGACACTCAAATTACTTCTTTTTTTTTGGGGGGGGGGACTAAAAAAAAATTTAAATACTGAACAAGACGCGAATATGCGCGTCCACGGGTGTCGAACAGCGAGCGTGTTCACGGAAGCCTCCCTGCAGACTGTCAGGCATGATTTGTTCCGTGCAGTTTCCGTGACAGCCTACCAGGGGGCGTCCACACACCGCAGCAGCACGGCCCTTTCTTTCACGCGCGCACGTACGCGTGTGTGCGTGAGTGCGGGCTTTCCCCGAGTTTAAGGCGCGCGCGCGGCGGCGGGAGGCTGTAGAAGCAGAAGAAGAGGAGGAAAAGGATGAAGGTGTGCAGCGCTGATGTCAGTTGAGATCCCAAAAGCCGAAACTTTGTGACGCCTTCCTCCATTTTTTCCCCACGCATCTGACCGCTGAAGGTAAAAAAAAAATACAAAAAAAAAAACAAAAGCCAAAACTCCGTCTGACATTCCTGCACTCGCACCATCTTCATCCTCTTATCTTCCTCATTCTCTTCCTCACAAAGAAACAAGCACTCTTTCCTGTCAGTGGTTGTGCATGCGTAGTATTGAATGACTGAATGAATGTGAATGAGTATGGAAAGCCATTTGATTATTTATTTGATACCCTCAATATCAAATGTAAGGTCTATGCACTAGAACAGGGGTAGGGAACTCCGGTTCCTCGGGAGACGTATCCTGCCTGTTTTAGATTCCTCCACTTCAACAGACCTGATTCAAATGATCAGCTCATCAGCAAGCTCTGTCAAGGCCTGAAACGATAATGAACAATTGAATCAGGTGTGTTGGAGTAGGGATGGATCTAAAACAGGCAGGATCCGGCTTTCAGGGACCAGGGTTCCCTACTCCTGCACTAGAAAGCTCTTTGTCCTCACGAGTAAAACAATTTGCTGCAATAATGGACCGACAGTATGACTCGTAATGTTTTGACAATTAGTACTGCCACTTTTGGCTAACTAGTGTGCAATTAAACCTTACCAGTGAATTACCATGCTGCACTAGTAGCCTCCTGTCCCATGCTCGTAATAGAAAAATTCCCACTAGTAGCTTTGCCTCACTAATAATGTGTAGTTCTCCTAGGAATATGCCAGAGTTGACAAATTTTGTTTAGGTACATGAATGGAAGGCAATATCGAAACAATTTGTTCGTCTACTAGTGCACCACAGTCATTTTACCAGTGCACTGAATTGCTTAACTTGTGAGGACAAGAGGCATATCAGTGTATATAGATCTTAAGATAGCTTTCCATAAACCCATCTGAGCATTTATTTTTTACTCTTGATATGCAGCTTATGTACTAGTACACACTTTGTCAGCACTTGGATGACAGTTCATTGCACTCGTAACATTACAATGTCTTGCTAGTCATGTTTTACCCACTACTTGTGCCACGTGTGGCTTACTAGTACACAATTAAACCTTACAAGGAAACTACTCTGCTGCACACGTAACACAACAAAGCCCAACTGGTAGGCAGGTGTCTTATACTAGTAGCTTCCAACCTGTAAGACCAAGAGACCTTATAGCAGTTTTGTGTCATGATACTAACACAGCGGAGTTTTCCTACTAGTGTGCAGAAATGTCATGTAAGTGAAAGGCAGTAGTTGTTCAAGTTGTTCTATTGTACACTGAATTGTCTTACTGGTGAGGACAAAGAATTTATTAGTACATGGCTGTCAAGCTAGTTTTTCATAAAGCTGACACCCAGTTTAAGCTCAATGTACTAGTAAACTCTTTTTTTCCTCACTAGTAATATTCACCGTCCTAGTAGAATTAATGTTTTACAATATGTTTTGATGGCGGGGCGGGCACCCGCAGCGGCTCCTCTCTCTCCTATGGTTGAGAGGAATAAAATTTAATCTGTGCTGTATGTTGCACTTGTAGCACATTTGACATTAAAGTTGACTTGAACTTGAACAAGTAACGTTTATTTTCACTACTCGTGCCACTTTTGGACTATTTTTATACAATTAGGATTCACTACTCAGCTGTGCTGCACTATGAACACTATTAGGCCAGACTACTGTAGTTAGCATGTGCCATATACTAGTAGCCTACAAGTAGCACCAAAATGCACGCTCATAATTTTGCCTCACAAGCAACATATACCGGTAGTCCAAAGTTGTCAGACTAATGTGGTGTAGAAGGATGTCCTGAGGGGGAAAAAAAGACCAGCAAAGCACTTTTTGCATATCCGTTTATATCTGTATTAGCGTTATGCCTCATGAATCATAGTGTCCATCAGTTGTTCACTACTTTTCAAAATGCATTGTGGGGAAACCCTTAGGGCACTATACCGGGAATAACTCACTATGAAGGGTGATACATAGTGGATAGGGAGCGGTTCCCAACAAAGCCAAACAGTTTGTGTAGCATTCAGCAAGCCTATATACTGTAGCATCGCTTTTAAACTTAGCAAGTGAAAAGCTAATGCTCATACTTTTGTCATATTTGCATTGTGGTACTGTAATTACTGCAAGTAGAACTTGGCTTAGGCATTGATAATATTTCGTCTCAGTTAGCTTTTATACAGCAACTTGTACAGTAGGTTGTATCCAAATGGTGTAGCGTTTAGCTAGCAGGCCTATATACTGTACATACATTCCATTTTATGATACGATAATAATAAGGTGGTCGCACCTTGATATCGCTCACCTGACCTTCCATGGTCAGGAGGTAGCTCAGGTGACAGTGTGTGCTGCTTTATTGATCCACGCGCTGGGCTAACACTACTTCTATCATTGTCATTGTCTTCATCATACTCATGGCGGCGAAAGACGATATGATATGATATGATATGATTGTCATATCAAGTTTCTGCTTCCATTCGCTGTCTTTCAGGTCATTGAGTTCACGTTGTCTTTCACATGACCATTGAATGATAATTTTCTTTTATTCTATCACATGACCATGCATGACATATTCATCAATGGTCATTGTCATATGTTTGCTGTTGCCGTCTTTCACATGAACAAGTACGATCATTTCCAAGTACGCATGGCAGACGATATAAATTTGGCCAAAGGAATAGATTTGGATTATACCAATCATTCAAATAAACACTTGTTGATGATGACAATTGTGTGTCTCAGTGGGAAAATGGCTTCAAGCTCTGAGCTTGTTGAACATTGTCCATTTTGAACAGTCACCTCGTTTTCCTTGGGGAAGACGAGGCGTGACGCTAACTATCCACCTGAACTACAATTTGTGAGCTTGTCCTCTTGATTACAAAGCACGACAAAGAGTCTGGACGTGATGAGTTCAAATGTTTACCCACAATCCTTTTGGGATGTGTTGAATGACAACAATAATTAGCCATGTCGCTTGTGATGTCACCGACGCTCTTTAATCCGCCGCGGGATGTCAACGCTCCGCCTGCGGGAGCGTTCATCCGCCGCTTGGCTGCTCAGCCGCCGCAAAGCCTCAGCGGGCCGCCATTGACGCTCCCAGCATGCACCTGCTCGGCTCACACTCGCATAGACACATCCACACACACACTTTCGTGAACTTCACCACCTTGAAGCTTTCGTCCTCCAGGCTCACCTTGAGGGCAAGAAATCTGCTGCTCTTGAACTCTTCCTATGGCAAACTACTCCCATGATCTTTTGCTTTCGACTCTCTTTTTTGGCTTTCTATAATTCCGTCAGAAAACATTCAGGTTAAACGTGCACGGAAAATAAAATGAAAAGAAGAAGAAAGAGAATTGAAAAGTTCTTGAATGAAGATGGAAGTGATACAAATTCATGAGAAGTGTGAGCCTTGAAAAGTGATGAGGGGTGGTGAAGAGTGGTACAGAATGACAAAGAGCGGGAGTCTTGAAGGGGTGGGGGGTGAATGTAATAAAGAGTGATGAGGAGTGATAAAAAAGTAATGACGAATGATGAAACTTACGTGGAATGATCGGAGAAGGAAGACTACTAATCAGGAATAATCAGGAGTGTGACTCATACACCGAGTGAGAGTGATGAGGAATGAACAGGAGTGATACAAAGTGATAAAAAAAATTATAGCGTGGTAATGACTGATGTGGAATAATAGTAAAGGATGAAGATTGAGGAATAAGAGTGATCAGGCATAAGAAAGAGTAAGACAAAGTGATGAAGATGACGAAAAGGGAACAGGAATGATGTTGAGGGATGAAGCATCATGGTGTGAGAGTGACGATGGGTGATCAGTGGAGAAGAGTGAAAGGGTGATCAAGAGTGATGAGAAATGGTGGGGACCGATGAGTGAGAATTGAAGTGATAGAAGTCTAAACGTTAATGTGTGATAAGGAGCGATGAAGAGTGGTGAGGAAGGGTCATGAATAAATAGCAACACGTAATAGGACTGACAAGGACGCCAGAGAGTAAAGGAGTGGTGATGAGGAGTGATAAGGAGTGGTGGGTAATGGTGAATAATTATGAGGAGTGAAGGACGAAAGTGAATTATGGTGAGTGGTAACGAGTGAAGAATGATGCGTCGTCATGTAAAGTAAGGAGGACAGGAGTGATAGGAGTGTGCGAACCGAGACTGACAATGACTAAGCATAAGTAGTATTCAAGAGTGAGTGAAGTGTGCTAAATGGTTTTGAGTGTGATAAAGAATGACAAGGAGTGATCAAGGAAAGCAAGGGGGGGTAAAGATTCAACCTAACGGAGAACGACTTGGAGTGAGGAGTGGCAATGATGAAGCAAGGAATAATGAAGAGTGAAAGAGTGATCATGAGGCACAATCAAGTGGTGGAGGTATCGATGTGATAAGGACGATGTGGCGTGATGAGCAGTTCGTATGAGGAGGGATGAAGAGTGACAGATAATTATGATGCGTGATACGTTATGATTGCGAGTATGCGCTAAGGAAAAGCGATTCGGAGGGTGTGTCATGAAGAGTGATGAAGGGAGACTGAAGAAGAGCGTGCCAGTCAATGTCAGGGGAAATAGACCAAAACAATTGACTGTCCGCAAGTCAATCGCGGTGTGCGTAACCTGAGTTGCTGTGTGGCAGGACGTTGTCAATGGAGGATGATGACTTCCTGTGCAGCAGCTGATTACACGCATGTTTGTGTAATACTCACACCGACTCTCACCCAAACACACACTCTTTCTCTCTCTCTCTTTAACACACACACACACACACACACACACACACACACACACACACACACACACACACACACACACACACACACACACACACACACACATGCACACTGAAGATATGGTTTGTTGAAGTGACATGTGCCTTTGCCAGGTAGGCTTCCTGTCCAGTCCCCGCCACCATGATGAGCGACATCTACGACTCGGCATGCGACTCGTTGGGTCTGCTGGAGTCTCCATGCTTGACCAAAGTGGAGCTGAGACTGACGTGTAAAGGCATCAGCGACCGCGACGCTCTCTCCAAACCTGACCCTTGCATCGTGCTCAACATGCAGTCCCATGGACAGTGGATGGAGGTGGGTCGCCACGGCAACCGCATCGCACATGTCCATGGACATATGTTGCGGTTACTTGTTGGCCCACTTAATATTTTTGTGATTCCCGGCATTGTGTCTTTTGCTAGTTTTTGCTCATTCTTGACTTGGTTGTTCAGTTGTTTCAGACTTTTTTTTTGTCCTGTACGTTGTTTGACATACTTTTTGACTTATAAATTGGGATCTAGTTGCGATTTTAAATTTTTTTTAATTTTTTTTTTTTTACATGGATTCTGATTTTGTTTTGACTTGTTTATTTATTTTACTCAATTATATAGTGGATAGTTTTTTAAAAACTTGTTTTAAATCACCCTAACTGTAAAACTAAACAGACAAAAACACATTCGAACAGTGCCTCACACTGCCTCCAGGTGACCAAATCGTGCACAACTTGAATTGCGCTCCGAAGAAATGCGTGCACGTCCACACACACAAGGCAGTACGATGGTTTATAACTTGGTTTTCATTTGTTTGATTTAGATTTTGACTTTTTTTTTTTTACGTGTTTTTCAACACGATCTTCGACTTAATTTGATTTACTTGGTTGTTGACTTGCTTCTAAAATTGGTTCTTGCTTTGATTTTGGACTTGGTTTTGACTTACCATGAGCCTGATTTTTGACTCAATTCGGACTTATTTTGTATTTGTGTTTTCACGTGTTGGTTAACGTTTAGAGCCTTTTGCGTGCCCGCACCGCAGGTGGACCGCACGGAGGTGATGCGCAGCTGCGCCAACCCATCCTACTCCAAAGTCTTCACACTGGACTTTTACTTTGAAGAGGTGCAGCGCTTGCGCTTTGAGCTGTATGACATTAACAACAGCAACTACAACGGCCTGAAGGATGCCGACTTCTTGGGCGCTGTGGAGTGCACGCTGGGACAGGTAGTGGTCCGACTCCTCTCTTGTGCGATCATTTCTAACATAAGAGATGCTAATGCTTATGCTAACGTGTTTCTGTGTGTGTGTGTGTGTGTGTGTGTGTGTGTGTTGCTTCTCATCCAGCGTCTGACACCACTGGCCCCTGCTCTGCCCATTGTGCCACCAGCCCAGCGGCCAGATGCCATGCGGGCTCGGCCTAATTTAAGGC
>CAAKHF010017705.1:0-26921 GCA_901007745.1 Hippocampus kuda | reverse complement strand
GATTACCCCCCCCCCCACACACACACACACACATTCTAAATTTCAATCAAGTCATCCTCATACCCAAAATGCACCTGTCACCATTATCAAGCAATTCGAAGATCTGCTTGAATTTAGTGACTTGATTTGTGGATTTCTGACCGTGTGAAAGCGACTGAAGCATGCTTGAGTAAATCAGCTTCGGTCGGGCGAAGGCGGTGAAACGGGAAATTGCGTCATCGTGTGGCTTTTTTTTCGGCATGTTCGACTTTAAGCGCTCGAAAAAAAAGGGGGGGGGGTGGAGGGGAAGCAGACATGCTGTCATTCAATAGACGCTACGTACGCCCTTATTTGGACATGTGCGCTTGTGTTTTCGCTGTCAACTCTGAGTCAAGTGATGTGACGCCATCAAACGAGGAGGAGGAAGAAAGCATAAAGGCCGAACATCACGAGAATTACGTGGTAGGTTTGAAGGTCACTTGTTCAAGTAGGAACTTGATTGAAATTTTGACTTCTGTCTTCAATTCAATTCAATTTAACTGCTGCCTCTGTCTTGAAAAATCTTATTTTCATAAAATGACAAATTTCTTTTACAGAAATCTGACCATCCATTCTATTATCTGAACTCCACACTGGAAGGTCGGGGCCTGGAATCGAACCCCAGACCTCTGCACTGCGAGGTGTACATGCTAACCGGTCAAGCTCCGTACCACCCAAAAATCTGTCCGTTTTCACAAATTAAATGTCACTTTTTTTTTCTCAGAAAAAAATACTAATGTAATCGTTCACAATTCTGACTTTATTTTATAACATTGCAATGAGACACACACACACACACACACACACACACACACACACACACACACACACTAGTTTTTTTTCTTCATTTGCTTGCATGAATTTTGTTGGACTCGTTCAAGAGGCAGACGAACACCTCCAATGGGGACACTTGAATTGTGTTTGCGACTTTTTAGTCTCACTGAATGGCCAATGTTAGATTTACAACCTCTAGGAAAGGGGAACTAAAAGATGAAATGGGCTTGGCAATAAGCATTTATATTTAGGCTGTGCAAACTTTTCTCCTCAAAGGCCCGCATTGGAGGTTTGAATCGGACAGCTGATTTATGGATAAGGTTTAAAAAAAAAAAACCCAAAACAAAACTGTTTACATAAATGTTCTTCACCCGTTTGCCAAACAAAGATTAAACCCGTCTCTTGATTTAAAACTGATCTAATCAATTGTTGGATGACTTCCTGACAGCTTTGTGAGAGCATCGGTTTCATGGTGATTGGGTGGGTCTGCGTTTAAAGTGGGTCACACCCTTCATCAAAACCTTACGAAAGAATCCAACGGCGCAGACACTGTGAACCAAAAAAAGGTTGCGAACCAAAAAAAAGGTTGTGGTCTTCCAATCCAGTCGAAATCTATTTACAGAGCAGCACTGTGTATAAACAATACCGTGTGCTAGGAAACACACTGAATATTACAGTAACATTACAGAAGACAAAAATAATCAAACACAAAAACTCAAAAGTCTTTACAAATGGTAAAACTGACACAAAAGCCAAAGAGAATTCAAATAACGTTCAACCAAACCATAAAATGACCTTAGTCAGCTAGCTTAATGCTAAGATGCGATAACGTGAAATGCCTGAGGCAAGCTAATGGAAATTAGCATACGTCACAGTAATTATAAACCTTCAAACAACTGGTACTTTACACACAAACTAAGCAATATCGCATAGAACAACAGAAAATTCAACATTTATCTTTAAACACCAAAATATTCGACCAAACTTTATCATTTCGTGCCGACCAACATCCATTAGCTTCATGCTAGCATAATAAGGTGAAATATCTTGTACATGCTAATGGAAGTTAACATCAATGTTACACTCATTCTTAACCTTCAAACAGCTGCTACTTTACACACACAGAGTAGCAAAACCTACATGCAGTCTTTCTTCTGTGTCTCCAGTTGATGAAAAAATATTTCGGTCATTTTTAAGTGTGACACAAATATGTGACTACATCCAAGAGTGTTTGGGTCTCATTGTACATGTACGCTTGGGTCTACTACACAACTGTATTTTAATCTTGGGTCATTGTGGTGGGACATGGAGATTAAGTATTTCTTGAGGTGGTACTTGGTATGAAAAAAAAATTAGAACCACTGCTGCGAAAAATAGACTAGGTTACAGTGAGGGTCAGTGTAGGACATTTAGGTTCATCCTGAAATTCCACCCAACTTTTTGGGAGTAGTGTGTGCTGACTCCGGGGTTGGGCTGCCGGTCTGAAACGCTTCCATGACGTTGACGCCGAGCGCGACGAACAAGAATGGCTCCAGTGTGCACCGCTGAGGCACCATGGCAGGCATGACGTCCAAAGCCCTTAACTGTTTTTGGGCCCAACCCAGGAAGAAAACAGGGGCCTTACTGTTTGACCACATCAGGCACTCACTGCACATACACGTTTATGATTTGGCACTGTTCAAAGGTAATGCTTATAAAAAATGTTTTGCTCAACACTAAAAATAGTTTAGGATAATCCAGGCATCTTTTTCGGTTTTTCCACATTGGGGTCATAGGCGAACTGGACACTTTTCTTTGGGTGAGAGGTGGATGTACATCGTGGACTGGGCACATAGACAAAAAAAATCTCACTCACTGTATGGACAATATAGAGTCTTGCTGACCTCAATATGCGTGCTTTAACTGTTATTCTGAGATAAGTGTTTCGGACATTCATTAATAGCGTCAAGCTTGAAAAGGTCGAAAAGAAATGGGGGTTATCTTTCTAAGTACAAAATTGATACCAACAGACACTTTTTATTTCTCACTTATTTCAACACGAGCCTTTTTAACTAGTATATGAAGAAATCGTTCAGTTGTTTTTTTTTTCACCTTGCGTCGTGCTCCTAAAGAAACGTGGCATTTGTCGTGTCCCAGCACACCCCTTCACTTCGCGTGGAGTTAGTATCGCCCACTCCAAGTTTCTGGGTTTCTCTGACGCAGGTGCGCGTCCACGCATGACTAGCGCGTGCCCCCGTGGTTTAAAGCAGTCGCGAGCAGAACCAAGTCAACCACAGGAATGTAGTCCAGATAGCATTGCGTTAGCATCGAAAGGCGTAGCGTGTGTGGAAGTAGACCCCGAACCTACAACCGACTTTTTATAGTCCAAGGTGACATTTCCCTCTTCTCCTCGTACGTTTTAGCTCGGCAGTGCACTTCGAGTGACGTTTCACCTAAGGCCTTCGCGAACATCGTTTGGATGAGACTGCCACGGCCAGGTAAGAGCGACGACCGAAGCGCCTTGAAGAAACTGCACATTTGAACATTTGCTCGCTTGATTATCGCACACACGACGCGTGTCACACGGATGACTTTGCACGGTTAGCTCTACTGGTTCGATTGTTCATTCGGCATGTTTTGAACGTAAAAGAATGTGCTTTACGAGTGTTTTTTTTTTTAAAAAAAGTAAATATTCTATCACTAATTAATCTGCACATATGAATGATCAATGTATAGCGAACCTTATGCATAGTCTTGGTTCTGCATTAGTTGAGAAGTTTAATGTTAAAGTGAGTTGAGGAGCTCCATTTAGAAAAAACCAGCATGCTTTGCCATCTTGTAGCACCATGGTGCAAAGGAACTCTGTAAAAGTGAGTTCAGGCGTTTCATTTGGAGCCCAAAAAAATGCTTTACTGCCATCTTTGTGTCCAAGAACTATGTTGAAAAAAAATGGACTCTGCTACTATCTTGGTGTAAAGGACTTAGAATGAAATGAGTTGAGGGGTTTGGGTGACAGTGGTAGGTAATCACTGCGTTTGTGTACTGTTGGAGGAAATTGTTGCTCTTGTTTTGCAACACATCAGTCCTGTTGTGTCAAAAGTGTTTGGTAATTCTAATAATGACACACTCGCAGAAGCATGCCATTGTTTGGAGAACACAAGTATTTCGGGGGGTTGGGTGGGGGCCCTGGGGGGTGGTGGGGGGAGTGCAAAGCTGTTTCCTGCATCAATGTAGACTAACAATGGTCAAACGTTTGAGTCTGTGCTCATTTCTGAGGAGGGATGGTGAAAGAATGGTGGGCAAAAAACAAAAAAAGGGGCCAAAGTGAAAGCGACACAATGGAGAAGAGGCTTGGAGTTTGCGAGAAGAGGGCGATGTGGTGGTTCTACAAGTCTGGAGGTCACAGAAGGCCTTAAAGCGTCACGCAATAGTACAGTGGAGCCCCCTGCTTTTTGCATAATAGCAAAAATCCATGAGTAATTAACCCAACCCCAAAAAAAAGGCCTACGATTTAGTTCAATTTTCATCTCCTTCTTTCAGACAAAAGCAACTCCATCTGTAGAACAGGTGAAACAGCGGTAGAGGTGGTCCACGGGAAGCGACACTTTCAATTCGACACCATGTCCCTCGGCACCTTCCACCTCATGCAGACCTTGAAGAACTCTCCGGCCGCGCTCCGCCACCGCTTCCGCCGCGACCGCACCGAGTCGCTGTCCCATGGCGACCCGCTCTTCAAAGTCCACTACCTGGGCACCGAGAAGATCTTCTCCCTGGATCAAGAACAGGCGCGGGACGCCATCGGCCGCCTGCTGGCAGGCGTTGCCAGCGGCAAGAAGCTGAGTAAGGACCACGCCCTGGTGGTGCGGCCTCGCTACGTGGAGGTCAAGGAGCTGAGCACTGGCCGGCAGCTCACCAAGACATACCTGCAGGACATCGCGTACTGCGCCGCCGACGCCGACCGCCCCAACGTCTTCCTGTACATCTGCAAGCACCACGGGCAGCAGCTGCAGTGCCGCGTGTTCTGGTGCAACCGGGCTGAGCGGGTGAGGGACATGACCAGCTGCCTGGCGCACTCCTTCCAGCGGGCGCTGAGTGACTGGCAGCGGGAGGGATCGGCCACGCCGCCGTCGCCGAGTGCCGACGCCGCCACCGGCTCACCGGCCGCCAAGAGCTCCACGCTACCCGCCAGCTTGGGCAGAGGTGAGCAGTCTGGTTCCGCTCATGTGATTCCAAAAGCGCCGTGAATTTTCGCCAAATTGACTTCAATGTATTTCTAGAAGAATGTATTTGTAAGACTGATATAAATATGATTCATTTTGATTTCGTGCGCATGCTGTACCTCCTGCGGGGCCGCAATTTAGTACATTTGCAAATTAGCGTTTTGTCATCTATTGTGGCCACAATTTAGCATTTCAAATGTTGTGTGTGCTCCTAATGTGAGCACAACATTTGAAAAAAATTTGACAGATTAAAAAAAAACAAATTCACAAGCCCATATCAGACCAAAACATTTCTATAATAAATCTCATTTATTTTATGGTAATAAGTTAATTCCATGCGGTCATTAGGGCTGAACTCAGCATTCTATTGATTATCTCAAAGATGAATTTAAATGGATTTCGCAATATGCAACAACATGCACATGGGGTGCAAGCATTATTATTATTTTTAATCTCCAAAGAGTTGCCATCCTCAGGTTTTACTTTCGTATCTTTGAGTATGACATTAGACATGAAAAGGCGGGGCCTTGGCTGGTGAGTGACGTGGGCGTCGGCGATTAAGAGTGCAGTGCAGTCGAGTTGTATCGTCCCTAATTAGCCCCTTATGTCGTTCCACTTCCAGTCCGCTGGAGGAAGAGAGGCTCCGTGTCCCGAAGCCCCCTCCGAGCCATCGCCAGACGAGGGTCCGCCTCTGGCAGCTGGAGCTGAGCCGCCCCCCCACCCCAACACCCCCTCTCCCAGCCGGACTGCAGGGATCAGTGAGGCATGTGTCGTTTTTACGGATTTAATATTCCAAACACTTGCGGGGTTGTTGATCCTGGAACAGAGGGAGCGCTGTCACTTCCTCTCTTCCCATCAGTGAGTGTACAGTGATGCCACAGTGAGCTTTGCCCCCTCCCCCATTCGAGCCCTCAAAGTGACTCAAGCAGCTGTTGCATCATGTTTACAGGTTTTACTTTTTCCCGACAAACTAATGCTAAACATTCCACTTTTTTTTTTTTAATGGGACATTTTTTTTCTCACCTGTGTGGGACTAAAGGTATTTTTTTGTTGTTGTTGTTGTTTTTAAAAGTGATGTCTTTACAAAGAGCACACAAGTGCCTGCTTGAAGGTATATATTTTTATTTTTTCAATGTGCTGTTGTAATTATGTACATATTTAATGAAATATGTATGAAAATGTTTTCATACGTTTGTGTCTCCAAGTGTCGTCGCTTGCTCTCGGGCAAATATTAAATGACAAACGAGTTGGTTTCCGCAAGGCCAGCTTCAAATGTTATATTTGGCCTGCAGTGTGTGTCAAGGGTTGATGCAAGGGGAGCAAACATGTTCCTAAAAGCGTCTGGGAGTTTTTAACTCTGTCATTTGACAAGTTTCCCATGGTCGTAAAGCATCTTGTCAACAGTTTTGATGGTCGTGTAAAGCTACGGCTTTTTAAATCAAATCGCTTGATTGATCTTTTCCCTTTTTTCTTCTTTTTTTTCTCCAAAATCTAATTTCTGATTTTAGTTGGGGGCAGTGAATAGTTGGTTTCCAATCGACAAATAAAAACAGGGACGGCTGTGAATGAGTCACGAGGACGGAGGGGGTCTAAAAAGTTTCGAAATATAGCAACCAAAGGGCAACTTGTACTTTTGTGAACGAGCTCCTCAGCTGCAGAGCTGCAAGTATGGAAGCAACTAAAAAAAAAAAATCAACAACCAGCTGCAATATGCTTTCCATGTGTGCTCTTAAAACGAGTTCATGACACACATTCTGCGATGTCCACGTCTTGCTCGGTGGACATTTTTTTAAGCCGCTGTAGCTCCAGTAAGGTTTGGACGTGGAGACGCCGCAGAGGCTTCACCTCCTCCAGCACTGGAGAGCAGACCTCTGTCACGATCGTCTTCAAACATGGATTTTTTTTTTTCTTCCTAAAAACTTGACATGCAGCAACGCACCTTTTTCGTAGTGCAACTCGTCACGGTTGCCGCAGACGGCGTACGTCTCCAGGAAGTTGAGGAGCGCTCCGGTGGCGAGGAAGCGCTCCGACACGGGAAGGCTTTGGATGTAGCGCATGTCAAGGGCAAACGGGTTGGAGGGGAAGGGCACCGTGCAGAGACTTACGAGCTCGCTGACCACGTCCCACACACGAATACCTAAAAAAAAAAAAAACACACAAACACACACACACACACACACACAACACATTATTGTCCCAGGAGAACTTTCTCTACTTGGTTAAAATTCCATACCTCCAGCCTGCCAGTCTGTGATGGATTTGAGTTTCAGGGGCGTGTCCCTGACCATGGAGTCTGTGCCTCGAATGCTGACCAGGCGCTCGTGGTTGGAGCGAATCCAAGCGTGGGGACGACCGTACTTCACGTAGCCCGCCAGTAGAAACAGGGTGCAGTTCACCTCCTAAAGAAGTTTTGGGGAGCGATTCTCAAATGGTGGATCAAAAATGTATTCCCGACTTTGTCCATCTATGTCAGGGGTGTCAAACTCATTTTAGTCACGGGCCTAATTTGAATGTGCGTCTTCCCTCGGCGGGCCGTAATGACCGTGAAACCACAAAATTATTACATGTACACAACAAATGAACACTTTACTAGTTTTGAAATCAGTCATGTCAATTATAATACTTTTTTCGATTATTGTTCGAGTGAGTGTAAACAGGGGAACAAAATGATTGCAAAATCTCAACTGTATTCATCAGACGTGCCAATTTGACATTTCGGTACAGATTTTAGCAAGTTGACACACATGATTTGCTTTGGCGGGCCACATAAAATTATCTGATGGGCCGTATCTGGCCCCCGGGCCTTGAGTTTGATATCAGTGACACTATGCCGATGAAAATAAATTATGCTCCACTACGTTGGCAGAAGACACAATCAAGCGATTCTCAACTGTTTGTTGGGCTTTCCTAAAAACTATATTTTCCTGACGAGTAGGACTCAACAATCAGTAGAATTGAAATCGACATCACAAATGCAATTTTCTAATTACACAGGCTTCAATTTATGGCCAAAAAAAAAATTGGAAAGGGACGTTGAAAAAATAATCACTTTATAAATCGCAGTCGCAATAATGAGGGGCAACCTGGCAATTTGATTATTTTTCAAAATCGTTCAGCCCTACTAAAGAGAGTACAACCTATGGACGATACAGTTTTGCCAAAACAAAGAGATCAGTGCTATGTTTGCGGCTGTATTTTGTGCAGTTGTGACGTCTCAATTGTATTGTTTCGTTGTCATATTCATCCTGTTATGGTTCTCTGAGAGGCAAATGTACCTTTTGAAATTCTTTTCTTGAAAATACATTCATTGGTCTTAATGTGTCTTAAAGGGAATTTAGAGCAGGGGTGCCCAAATCTGGTCCTCAAGAGCCCTGATCCAGCCTGTTATCGATGTACCTGCTCCAAAACATCTTGTGATCAGCTGATCAAAAAGCTTTGCAGAAGCCCGATAATGATCCTGATTATTTCAATCAGATGTGCTGGAGGAGGGAGACATCTAAAAGAGGCTGGATAGGGGATCTTGGACTGGTTGAGAGGGAGGAGGCCTGGAACTTGGATAGGAAAAGACATCTCTTACAGGGACTGCCATCTCTCGCTCGCTGGGGGAGGCTGGCAGTAGATGCTCCTCGCTGCTGGGCTCCCTGAGGACAAAATAGAAAGTATGCTGGTCATATGAAATCCAAATTCCTCTGAGCTGGTCAGACCGATCAGCAGACCAGGTGGGAACCTCTGCGCTCACCTCGTAGTGCTTGTAAGTGTCGGAGAGGCTGGGGGGGAGCGGGCCTGGCTGGCAAGGCTGGGGGAGCTGCTGCTGGGTGAAGAACAGTTGCTGCTGCTGGAGACGTTGCTGGAGGAGGCTCTGGACACTGCGAAGCCCGGCGAGCGCCAGCCCTGAGCGGGAAGTGAGAACGAATTTTTAGATATGGCGTCTCGATGAGGATGGCATCATTTTTCGTTGCCGAGCAGTTTTTGTGAGAGGCACAATTTTCCAACATGCGTGGATTGTAGATCAGTGGTTTTCAAACACTGTGCCGCTATTGTCAGGTGTGCCGTGGGAAATTATCCAATTTGTATGCCTTTGCGGTCTATCGCCTGGCGGGGTAATCAAGTAGTACTCTTCCATACCGGTAGGTAGCAGCAGCAGCTAGCTAATTGCCTCGTGCTTCGAGACGAGCAAAGTTTCTTGCGCGAGGCAAGACAACGAAAGCTATCTTTCATTAGGATTTGCTTTTACCGGAGCAGGAACGGCACCGACTCTGTTGTCCTTGGTATGTGGTGAAAAGCTCTCCAACAGCGCTATGGTCCCAGGTAAGCTTAAACTCGATCTCCAAACAAAACACCCTTTACTTCGAAACAAAAATGTGGAGTATTTTGTTCACCTGCGTGAACACACGGAGGAACAAGCAACGTGCATGAGCCCTGACAGTTACCATGTCGCTGAACTTGTGGCTAAATTAAAAAAAGTCCCAGTAGCAATGAAATGAGTCGTTCGGACACGAAGCGGCTAAAGAAGTAGCCTGACTGCTGTAAAAACTGATAAGAGCTGTGGAGGAAGAGCATCGTGTGTCGCTCATCGATTGCTGCCAGGATATCAGATCTGTCTTCATCCAAACCATCTATCACACTGAGTGAGAATAAATATTTGATTGATGTTTATTTGATTCCTATTCGACGTGTTATTCTTCAATGTTAAAAAACGCGTATAATAACAATATAACACTTTAATTGTTAAAATGAGCTTTTTTTTTCTCCACATTTTCAGCTAGTGTTGTGCCGCGGGATTTTTTTAATGAAAGAAATGTGCCTTGGCTCGAAAAAGATTGAAAAACACTGTTGTAAATGACTGACCAGATCTTCATTGACAACAGTCAGCAGAAGCTCCTCTTTCCCTCTCAACCAAGGCTGAAAGTACTTGAAACCCTAGGAGGGGCGGAGACGAGCTGTCAATTGATGTATCAACAACGTCCTCATTTTTGACATGATTGCACCTGTAAGGAACCCAGTAAGGCCAGGTCAGCTAAAAAGTGCTGCAGCTTCCTCCGCTGCTCCTTCTCTCGTTTCTGCACACAGAATCGAAACGTTTAATGTTATTTAGGACGTGCGAAAACTGGGGATACAAAGTTTATGCTGATATGGACAATAAAAAAATTATTGAGCACAAAAATATGTAAGTAGGAATTTCAAATAAGTAACAACAAAAATATATACAAATATCTGTTGGGTTTGGGTTCAAAATCAACAAATGACCGATATTTTAAATTGCTCTGTGTCAGGCGACTACAGCGGGGTGGCCCTAGTACGCATGCGCAGTCAGGCGTTGTTGCTAAAAAGGCAATGTTGCCTGACCGCAGACCGCTTGTCTTTATCTTCACAAGTCCTTGTATGCGGAGAAAAGTGCGAATGAAGGAAAAGGAAAAACCGCTGCAAAATATTTGAAAATAAAGGAGCCGTTTCAGCTCCTCGAGTATCCTAGCAACGCCCCTTTGCTTGACTCATTCGAAATTGCGGCCAATTATTTATTTCAAAACGCAATCGTACACGCTTCAGATTTATAAATGAATATTTTTTTACAACGACAAAAAAAATACACATTACTGTGACTTACGCTGACGGTGGTCATCATCCTTTATGCACTGCAGTTGATGGCTGTTTGCAGCTTCCGGTGTTGCTTCTCATGTTTGTAGCGCCCTCTAGAGGCCATGACGGAAATGCACTGTTTCTACAGCACATTCCAGTATTTTCCTCCTGCGCGTTGAAAGTAAAATGTTTCCAATAATAACATAATAAATGGTGATATTAATTAAACACGAATTTATTAATATAACATTTATTAATACTAATAACAATCTGGTAACAAAGCAACCAAAAGAATCACTTTATTGAATGAGTCTCTGTCATCATAGAATCATCATGGTTATGTCCTCATGAAAAAAATCACAGCATTTAATATTCTAAAAAAAAAAAAAAAAAAAACAAACAAAAAGTACATCTCCACAGAAGGCAACCTAAAGATTCCTGGAGTTGAAGGAAACAAAGAAGGTTCGGATTTCTTTGGCTGAAATGGTGACTGAGAAAGGATCGTCTCCAAAGCACCTGGAGCTTCTCTTCTCTGCAAACAAATAGAAGGAGCACTCAGGATGTGTGGATCTGAACAGCCAGTGTCAAAATGAAAGTCTTACTTTCAGCTTTGTTGTCTGCTGTTTTCCACTTCCACCTCTGCAGGCTACCTATATCCCAAGTTCCCGTCAGGGAGCGCTCCTCCACGGCCGACAGGTCCCCGATGCCCCGGAGCACATCCTGTGCACACAGGTAAATTCCAAATGTGTAACTGTTTCAGTCTAATAATTCGACGACCGTTGTAATGCTGCCACCTTCAAGTTGATGGTGAGCGGCTTTGAAAGCTCGGGGTCTTCTCCTTCCTCAAACAGATGCATGATTCTCAACAGGACCCGGTCATAGTCAGGCTCGGGTTGCACATTTTCACCTGGACGCACACCAGCACAGTTGTTGGCTCCAACTCTAAACTTGACCGCCGAAGGTGACTTCCTGCAGCTGACCTGAGCGGATGCTGTAATTCCAGCCGGGGATGCTGAGGCTGAGCAGGTGCAGGTTGGGCGGCAGCACCACGGCACGGGCGCGAGGACTTCTTTTATGCTCATTCTCCTGCCAGCGCAGATCTAACATTAAGGTAAATGCACAAAGTAGTGAAAATGAGCCGTTCCCGCCACACTACGAATAATGTCTGTTTCAAGTCATTAAATTTAGCAGCGGCCATTTTTGGAAATCCGCATTGCTTGTATAGTACACGCGATTCAAATTGAGTAACAATCGTACAAAATCTCCCGGACCCTTGAAGTACCCAACATTACGCTAAGATGGCCGGTCTAAAGCAAAATGGCCGACTTCCTGTGTCTCTTCAAACATGGCTTCTTATTGTGGATCTCGTCGTGATAGACATCCCAGTTAAAGATTGTGTTGCTACGTCAAACTGGCTTTCGGCGCTGAATCTATTTGAAAGACCGCAAGAAAAATTAAAAGATCAAATTGACCCTCAAATGATGACTTCAGACTAAAATGGAAGACTTCCAGAGTATTTTCCGACATGACGTCTTGAGACCTCTCTGCGCATCTATAATAATAATAATACATTTCATTTATAAGCGCTTTTCAAAAAACTCAAGGACACTTTACAATCAAAACAAGAACAATAAAACCACAGATAAAATTATAAATAATAAAAGCGGAGATGAATTTAAACAGAAAATAGCTACTCGAATGATTTTGTGGTACTAAGTGAAATTGGCTCTGGTGGCTGGATTTTCCGAAATTCAAAGGCCCCCTGGAAGTGAACACAATGACCCTAAAATGATTGCTACAAAGCAAAATGGCTGATTGTGTCTTTTTCAGGCATGGCGTCTTAAGACTTTTTTGTTGAGTCTGCTCAAGACGGACGTGCCTATCGAGTGTCACGTGGCTAAATGAAACCGTCTTTGGTGGCTGAGTTTATTGAAGGACCTTTGAGACTACAAGCCAAACACAACCTTCTTCCAAGTTGAAAAATTGAGGTGGGCTCTCACGTGGCAGGTCGACGGGCATGACGACAGGTCTGTGCTGCAGCTCTATCGCCTCCCTCTGGTAAATTTTGGCAGCGACGCTTTTGGAAGCCAGCATCACGCGCAACGTGGGCCGGACCACCGAGCTATCGTTGAGGGTCAGGTTGTAGCCGAGGTTCCAGGGCAGGTTGTTCCACAGACGTCGGTGGAGCATGACCTAGGGAGGGGGGGCAAAGGACAAATGGGAGGGAAGTCGTATGTCTTTCCAACGTCAACGACGTCTACCTCGAGTTGTCCGCTGGCTTGGCTGGACACGCCGTGGGCCCGGTCGCCGACCAGCACCAGTCGGCTGAGCTCGTCCTCGATGTAGGCCGCGCGAACCATGGGGAAATAATTCTGTAAAATGGGCAACAGATGGATGAGGAGATCCATTCCAGACCGACGTGCTGAACATGAACAGTTGGTGTTCAAATACATTTGCAATCCGTTTAAAAAGCATGTGGTGGCAGTGTTGTACTTTCGGCTTGGTGTCAATACGTTTAAATGTATTGAAAGCGGCTGGGCAGGAGAAAACTCTCCAGTAAAGTTTGTCGCTATATCGTGGATTTTAACCGATTGCTTGAGGGTCTGCAATGTACCCCTGCAATAAACTCGGTACTTTAGCACCATCTTGGTGTCAAGCAACTCTGTTGAAGTGAGCTGAGGAGTTTCCTTTGGAGAAAAAGAGCACTTTGCCATCATTTGTGTGTCAAGGAACTATGTTGAAGTCAGTTGAGGGGTTGCATTGAAACAAAAGTATTGCTTTGTCGCCATCTCGTGGCATTTCGGTGTCAAGGAACTATGTTGGAGTGAGTTTAGGAGGTAACCGGGGCCTGCAAGCTGAATTCTGACAGTATTTGTGGGTTCACAAAACCCCGTGAATTCAACTTGTCCCGAGATGCAATCACAAGTGGTGCCGACCAATGGCAAAGCAGCAATCTGTTTGAAGGCGGGATATGCTTTCTTCAGTTCGCCATAGGCTTGATTAAAAAATGAATGCGGTGTTATTTTAGATGCCTTTTGTCCGCATAATTAAAATAATAAAAAAAAAAAAAACCCTCAATGCCATGAGGCCATCTGTGCCAATCGCCGGGATAACAGGACTCGGCTGGCCAAAACAAGGCACGTGCCGATGACGACATTTTTATCCGTTGCCAGGATTGGCCAAAACAAAAGTTTGGTAGGCGTGCACAGGGTTACTATTGAACTGAATCCTTCGCCATTCCTGAACAGATCACATTGGAGAAGGCCCAGATTGATAGTCATTCATGTATCAATCTGGCCATTGCCATCTTATTTAGGAGTCTCATTTAAACAAAAGTAGTGCTTTGCCATCATCCCGCGACATCTTGGTGTCAAGCAACTATGTTGGAGTGAGTAGAGGAGTTTCACCCTGACAAGAATAGTACTTTGCCATCGATGGGCAATTATGATGATTATATTTTTTTTTTGTGGTGAAAACACCACAAGTAGTTTTAATGGAGCCTACTCGAGCTAAAGTGTTGTTGGCAAACTCTCTATGCGTCCTCTTCATCATCTGGTAGCCGTTGTTGTCCGTGTACAGCGTCCTGTCACTCTTCAAAGACGTGCTGGTCCTGAGGACGACCTCGGCGTTGACAGGCAGCGGCCCCAGCGAGTACGTCTGCTCCAGGCCGTGACATCGCACTTTGCTCCCAAAGCATTCTGGGACGCGGGTGACGATGGAGAAGGCGTAGTCCTCGTCGCTTTCATTCCTTGATGGCACGGGAGAGATGGTTTGAATGTGAGTGGATGAGAAAGAAGGCCGTTGCCGCCACCCACCTGTAGAAGTACTGCCTGATTTCAGTGACGATGTCACCGGGGACTATCTCCATTCGCACAGCCTTGTACGCCCGCACCGCTGAACCGTTGGCGCTGAAGATGTAGTTGTCTGATATAGGCCCTGCTTTCACGTCACCGTTGGCACGGTACTCCCAAAAATCCTGAGTCACCCGGACCCGTCTTTTGTCTTGCCTGCCACAGACATGAGGGCATGCAGGAGCCAAAGTGTTTTTGTTTTTGTTTTAAATTATGAAGTGAGTGGCTTACAGATGCGTGATACTGTGTAGTAAATTGGTGTCCTGGTCGAACATGAGCTTGTAACACTCGCTCAGAACCGGCAGGAGCCTGCTACCCACTTTCTTCCAGTCCCGGACGCTGCGTGTTTCGAAATGGACCCCTTTGGCTTCGAATGTGCTACCGCACTTGGACTTCAGCGGGCACGGCTTCTTTGAGAACCTGATCAAGTACTTTGTCTGCTGAAGACCTTCCAGGTCGGCCAGGATGAACAGGTCGTACGTGACGTTGGACAAGGCAGACCTTTGGATCTGTGACACACACCAGATTGGACCTTAAAACCCAAATGGCAACCTTCTTGTGTCTATACAGGTATGGCCTCTTGAGATTTTTTTTTGTGGTGCTACTCATGACAGAAATATCTACCAAATTTCATCTAGTTAAGTGAAATTGGCTTTGGAGGCTGAATTGTCAAAACAAATCCATAAGGACCCCTAAAAATGGGTAAAATGTCTTTTGTGGGAAAAAACTCAATTTTTTTTTTTGTGGGTCTACTCATTAATGACATGCCTGCAAAATATCATGTTGCTAAGTGAAACTGACTTCATTGGGCTGAATTTTCCAAACATTCAAAGGATTTCATGGGTCTGCACACAAATTGTGTAATCTACCTGCGCGGGGACGGGTCGTCTTGACTCATCAAAGACACGTGCAAACGGAAACGTCACCGTGACATTGATGACCGTCGAGATGTTCCACGCCAGCGGGTTGTAAACGATGACGTGTTGCTCCAAATCCTGCCGAGCGCCCGCTAAAATAATACCACAATGGCATTCACTCCATTATATCGCAAACAACAAAAGAAATCGACAAAACCTTTTTCGTGGTTGCGGGGGGCATTGAGGATGTCGATGTTGTGCGGCAGCAAGAAGATGGCCGCCAGAAGCTCCTCGCCGCCCATCATGGCCTGTGTGAGATGCTGCAGGTACATGTCTGCTACTTTTGGGGACTCGGTGCCAGTGATGCCATCGTGGTGCTGGACCTACAAACAACATTTAGATATCCTACACTCAATGACTTTGAAAATTGGACTTATGGGTGATAAGTCACTAAGAGAGCTGAAACTTTGGCGTGAAAGAAAGACTTATGTGTTCAAATACATATTTTGTGATCACAAACTCACAGTCATGGAAACCTCTTGCATTTTTGTGTTCTGGCCAAAGCAATAAAATAGTTATTTTAGCGCCATCTTGTGGAATGTTAGTGTAAAGGAGCTATGTTAATTTGAGTAGAGGGGTTTTACATAGACGCGAGCGTTTAATAACAAGTGGTAGAAGATAAATGGATGGATGGGAGCATTTAATGCCAGGTTGTGGCAACTTGGCGTCAAGAAAGTGAGTTGAGGATTTCCCTTTTGACAGTGGTTTGTCATCAACGTCATCAAATGTGAGGGGTGACCTCTTGTGAGGTACAGTAAAATACACTCGAACGTTTACAGGGAAATTCAAGTTAACCTACTTTAAACAGTTCAATGTTTCTGATTATTATTTTTTTAACGCAGCCTGTAGGAGTCGCGGTACATCTCAGGCTCATCTTGAAATTTCATCTGAATATCCCTATTTTGTGTGAAGAGTAACACAATCGCATGGTGCCATATTCTACCTCCGAGACGGCCCAGCGTAGAGCTTTTAGCTTAGCAAGCGCCCAGTCTTTTGCGACAGGTCCGTCCGGATAGTTGATCCGGTACCGCGTGAAGAGAGTCTCGGCCGCATGAAGTTGGGCACTGGCTCGCCGCGCCACTCCTTTTAGGATGTTTCGAGAGGCGTAAAATCCTGTCCACGCCTGGTGGGACTCTACCAAAAATCCATTTGGGAAGAAAGCAAAAGAGTTCATCAAGTCCTGTCTTCATGTCACGTTTGTTAAAGTGATGTCATGAGTGTTTTGTTACCGGTAGAATAAGGCAGAAAGTCTTCACTCCCGCGCACCTCCCAGACAAGATCCGTGTCGTGTACGGCTCGGAAGTATTCGGCGAGTGTGGCATAGCGGACCGTGACCCCCAAGTCTTTACTGTTCTTGTTGATGTAGTCCATTAACGGGTCCATGTTGGCAAACTGCACGGACGAATTGTAGAACTGTTTGTCGCAGCCCTGAAAAGCAATTCGACAAGTGAGTTGGACGTGGGCCAACTTGAAGGAACCAAAAGTGCCACGCTCTCGTCACCCATGGCCACAGAACGTGCTTGGTCCGAAACCAGTCGGCCCTCTGCTTGATGTTCTCCACCATGGTGCTGGCGTAAGCGTGCACCGTCTCCTTGGTGACAGGCAAACTCATGTTGGGGTACACACCGTCTTTCGGGGGGTCGGGGAACAAGGCCACGCCGTTCCAGTAGAAGCCCGACCTGAAAAAGCAGCCGTTATATGCTGGGAAAAAAAAAAATCTCATTCGTTGTTGCGTATCGATAAGTGCTATGCGCTGTTAATACCCTGAGATGGCACTCAGGGCCGGCAACGAGGCGCTCTAAAGCAACACATCTCTGAGTTCAATTTACAGGAGTCTTAAATTCATTTGATTTAAATATGGATTGTTGAAGTGTGATACAGTCGTGATGACTGTTTGAGGCTGGTGATGAGAAGAAAGAGACTACCTGTTGGAGAATGGCAGGTAAGACGGAGTGCAGTAGCTGAACTGGTCCATAGTGTGAGTGAAGATTTGCTGCTGCTCTTGCAAAGAGGCAGAACCTCTCCAAACAAATTGCAAGTTCTGTTTCACAGTACAACAACAACAAAAAAAAGGTTTAGATGAGTCAACTCCGGTGCAGTTCGACACTGCAGTCCCGGCGGCACCTTCGTCTTCTGCATGGAATCTTTCAGGTCGTAATCGATACGGGAGATGAGATGAGCGTCGAACCCGGCCAGGGCAAAGAGCACGGGCGTGGCGGCGGAGGCCCCAAACGGATCGACGCCCCACGAGAAGCGAGGACGCACGCCGAATGTCTGGAAGAGGAAGCCGTGGCCCTCTGGAATTGCAAGCATGCAAAGTCATCTGCGCCGACGCGGTGGGGAAATGAGCAGCGCTACCTGTCATTTGCACGAGCAAATCATCGAGATCGGTAACGGCTTCGTCGGGCATCACTTGGCCGCCCAGGACGAACTCAAGTCGACCTTCTCTCACAAGCTGCCGAACCTGGACGAGAAGACGAGTCGGCGTGGGCTGTTAGTTTGGGAGAATCTTTGTTGCATGTTTTCATGCACTTTGGGTGCTTTTTTTTTTTTTTTCAAAATCAAACAATCTTTAAACAGTTTAAGATCTTTAGTAGCTTAGTTTGCAGAACATTAATGGTTTAAACTATTATTACAGGACTACTTTTGTCGAAATGAAACTCCAACACACTTCAACATAGTTCCTTGGCACCAACCCGCGCTTACTTTCCAACTGAAAGTTGACATAGTACCCTAAAAAGGTTTATTGGTACATCGTCATGGCATAGCATAGAGCAAAAGCACTGCTTTTGTCTAAATGAACCTCAACATACTTCAATATAGTTCCTTGGAGTCAAAATGCCATCAGGTGGTCGCAAAGCATTACTTTTGTCAAAATAAAACTCAACAATGCACTTCCACATACTTTATTGGCACCAAAATGACAACAGGCGGCAGCACACAGCATTACTTTTGTCTAAATAAAACTCTACAACACACTTCGATACAGTTCCTTGGCACAAGGATGCCACACAATGAAAAAATAAATGAAACACTCTCCCCTTAAAATGTTTGTAATTGCTTCTCAATGCCACAAGATTAACCATCCTTAATGCACTTCCAACGTAGTTCCTCGGTCAACAACATGCCAACAGGCGGTGGCAAAGGGTAACTTTTGTCTGAATAAAACTTGACCCACTTCAATAGTTCCTTGGTTGCAAGATGTCACGAAATGGAACCAAAACAAATTGTCTAAATAAAACTAGTTGTTTGTCTTTGTGCCAGGTCAAAACGGATATTGCATATAACTGACAGTACAAAAACACTTTTCCTGCTTGCTTTCGGTATTTTAGTATACTTCACTCCGTACAGCTTTACTTTTGCCCAAGTCCAGGAGGTTACGTCACCTGTCACTTTTTTTGTGTCCATTTATTTGTGTGCAATGAATTAACAAAACACATAATAGAACAGATAGGTGAAAATGTTGGCATTTCCGTGAATTGTGCCAACATCGTACTTGTTTCTTTTGGGAGCCCGATGCCACATTATCCCACCACAGTCGAAAGAATTCCTGCTCGACGGCGATGAACCTGCGATTCTTCTCCTTGGAAAGCTCCTCCGTCACGCTAGTGTACACGTTGGCTGCATAGGCGTGCATACTCTCCTGTGGATAACACATTAGTATTAACACGATTGGAGGAAAAACAACAAGAAAAGCCAGCTAAATTTATACCTGCACAGTATACACCCAGCCGACGTCCATGTGACTGTGCGGTATTACAAACGTCTGAATTGATTCAGTTGCATTTGCCAATTCAACAGAGCATGAAATCAAGTAAATTATTATGAATAATAGGCGCATTTCAAAAAATACATACAAAAAGAGAGATAATAAAAGCGAACACCGGTGCAAAACAAGCCTCGATTTCCGTGTTATGGATGTGATGCATCACGAGACCAACTACGGGAAGCCAAGAGGGAAGAAAACAGCTACTTTTGGTTTGGCTAACCTTTGTACCGGAAGCATATATTTAAAATATTATGCCCTTTTGGAGGTGAACTTTTCTCTCCCAAAAACGATCAAAAATTATGTCCAAAAACAGGAAAATAGTCTTTATATTTGGAGGGTTTGTAACAGCTGTTGCTGCTGCGTTTTACCCCATTTTCTTCTACCCGCTCGCCCACAAAAACGAGTACAGTAAGTGGCGAACAAATACGTGTGACCCTTGTGATTTGCCTCTTTTTTTTATATATCACTGTCACTCTCAGGAAACAAACTTCGAGGCTACAAGTTAGCTGGTGTTTATGAGATTTTGCTCTAACTGTTCTTTCCTCGTGTATGTTCAGAATATCGTCGGTTACCTTTTGATATACACTAGCTCTATGGTGACAATCAAAAGTAAGAAAGATGATCGCGTGTGATTTGGAACTAACGTATCTGAATCAACTTTTTATTTCGCTCCCACTTAAGGAGAAGTCCAGAAGATGAACCGGGCAGGAATCGAGCAGGCCGACGTGCAGCCCGTCGGTAAGGGCACAGCATGACACCATTCTTGCTCTTTATCAATTAAATGTGATTAATTTCAGTCTGAGGGTCATGAATAGCAAAAAGTAAACGATGTGTAAAAGGTTTCTCAGTGTTTATAGACGCCACAAGATGGCAAACAAAAGTACGAGCTTTGTCATCTTAGATGTAGAAACTTGAAATGGAGAAACAAAATGAAGTCACTATTACTGCCTTGAAATGTAAAAATAGCTTTTAAAAAGCTGACGGTTCTTTTGTTTTCTCCCACTTCAGGTGTGAAGATTTGGTCTGACCCATTCAAGAAGTGATTCCCAATGGACGTATCTGGAGAGTGCTCTGCGTTTGAGTGAGCCAAGCATTTGACTCTGTCTTAGTTTTGCCTATTCAAAGGGACACATGATGGAAAATAGACTTTTTAATGGGGACAGGACGGTGAAAGAGTCGTTAGCACGTCTGCCTAGCTATTATATTATTGTAGACTCTGAATTGTCCATTGGTGTGAATGTGAATGGTTGCCTATCTGTCCTTGGCGAAATTGACATCATCACCGCCCCGACGCCAAGTTTCTCAGCCGTGACGTGGTCGCTTTACCGGGCGAAGATCCAGAGCCACTTTAAAGCCATTATGCTGTCTGAAACACAATTGACTATTTATTGTTTGTATACAAACAATCTGTCCACCCTTCAAGTGTGAAATTAAACAACTACACTTGGTAACTCTTTTGCCATCTGCCCATTTTTGAAATTTAGCCTGTGACTGAACAAGATTGTTCCTTAACAGTGTGGTTAATTTACATAGTCCCGCCTCCACAACGATCCCCCCCTTGCCTTGGAAGCTGGGCTTCCTGAAGCTCCACAGGCCGCTTTCAAGCCACGGCCGGACGTCACTCTCTGAAAAATTAATCATGTCAAAGTCAAAAGTTAAGCATAGCTGCACCGAGATATATCATTTGTATCCACACATTACATTTTAAATCTCTTTTAAGATTAAAATGCAGGGAAAGAGCCTCACTTTTTGAATGCTACGTAAAGAAAACATTTAACTTTAAATTGTTTGAATTAGATTACAATGCGTTCATGAAAATACTTTCAAGTAACCAAATAGATTGTCTTGACTGTAGTGCAATGGTTCTCAAACTTTTTACGCCAACACTTTAAAAAAGTTAATTTCGTTTTAAGACACTGCAAAATTATACAGTTTGAACATTTACAATGCACTTAAAGCACTTTGAAACGGTCATTCATGCCTTCGTCATATCCCGGCTCGATGACTGTAATGCACTTTACTTCAGAGTCAGCCAATCCTCCATGAAGCATCTCCAGTTGATCCAGAATGCTGCTGCTCGCGTCATGACGGGTACTCGTTAGGAGGCAGCACATAACTCTTACTCTGGCATCCCTTCACTGGCTCCCTCTACATTTTAGAGTTTTTTTTAACGATCCTATTATTTGTTTTCAAATCTTGAAATGGCCTGGCCCACCTTACCTGTCTGCTCTATAAATACAGTTGAGTTGAGTTATATCGGAAAATAAAATGACAACTGACATAAACATTTATTTGAAATATATTGCAAATAAAAGTTAAATAAAACTTTATCTTAAAAAAAGGTTACAAACAAACGGCTAAATGTCTTGTACGAACAATTTAAATGCTACTGAACTGTCCCTAGTGAGTCATTCTTTTCTATACCACAAGAGGGAGCCCGCGCTCCACTCATGCTAAGGAAGGCTTGTCCTCTTTTCTCCACTTGGGAGAGCCCTGATCATTGAAAAATAAGAGCTGCTGCTTGGCAGTTTTTTTTAATTGAGCGCAGGCCCCCCTCTGGTGATCAGTTGTTAGGAATAATGAAGTCATTTATTGAAGTAATTATTGTTGAGATAAATGAGCAGTAGGCTTCCGTCAGATGTCAAAAGTGAGCAGAAGTCTTCATGTAGGCTCAACTCAAAAGAGAGTTTCTGAGTGTGACTAAAAGCAGAGAAATTCCAACATTGCCCCCCCCTCGCTTCTGCTTTTGTGGTTTCCTGACATTGAGCAGCATCCCTCGGAGGAAAGATGGATCGGAGAGAGATGAAGAAAGCGCTCAAGCATGTGTTTATGTTCCTTCGTGCACTTCCATCTTTCCGTGTAGCCTGTACTTTGGGACTCTCGGGCCCGCCGCCAGCCCAAGGCGAAGGGCCGCTCTCCTCCTCCATCGACAAACAGCCCCATTGTTTATGCGAGCGTGTTATTGTTGGGCCGCGCTCCGAAACAAGAGAAAACTCCAGAGCCCGGCCTGAAAATTCCTCTCATTCCCCCGCTGGTGTTTTCCAGATTCCTCAAGCGACGGCTCCCGCGAGCCGAGGGGGAAATTGAAGCGAGCGGCGAGAGGAAGGGAAGCACATTCTTGAGGTGACGCGTCACCTACGCGCAGCGCGCACACATACACGCACGCACATACACACACGCACACACACACACACACACACACACACACACACACACACACACACACACACACACACACACACACACACACACACACACAGGCTCTCTGACACTCGGTGTTGCCTTCTTGGCCTCGCCGGCCTGTGCGTCGCTTCGTGTTTGATGACGTCTCGCACGCTGCACTTTGGTACCTACAACTGAGTGATACTGTACTTGAGTACAAGTATCTTTGCAGAAAGTTGATAGGTTAAATGGTTAGAATCTAGTTTTTGTGTAGTTCTTGTTGGACCCCCTTTTCTGTATTCTAATAAACGATATCCGACTTGTTCTACATAAACAGTTTGGTCTTAAAGGCCAGATGTAGGAGAATATAAAGGCAAATGAACCTTGGATAAATATGAAAGACAAATTATTAATCTACTTCAATTAGTTTCTTAATGTACTCAACACGTTGCGGTCTTTTAAACGCCCAATGTGAGAACTTAACAAGATTCTACCAAACAATGCGGTGTCAACAAGTCAGTGAGTGAGTCATAAATCAAATCACCACAGTCATGCAAACAAAGCTGGGGCTTTATCACTTCAGTTTGTCATGAAACAATGACATGCAAACTCGTGGACTTCACTTCTTTTGCACTGAATATATTTAAACACGATAAAAATAAACAAACAAATAAATTATGTGTTACGCATGAAAGACGAAGTCTGCCAGCCAATCTTCTGGTTTGTGCGTTTTAGCTAGCTAGGGGCTGTACAACACATGAGTACATATGTACACAAAGTCACATCTGCTCAGGAAGCTGGAGTACTACTTTTCGCAGAGGATAAAGAAAATACGCTTGTGGGTAGTGTTCGTCTTCACAGTTGTTGAAGTATCTGCTTTGTAAGGGCTTATACAGTACACCGTAACATCAATGCTAGTTTTGTTAGCTCTCTCTGTGGTGTCTGCTAGCGTTAGGCTAGCAGACCTTTGTTAGACAGCTATGTTGTGTAACGTGTAATTTGTTTTGTTTTATGATTAGTTTGACAGTACATTTAGGTTGGCATAAAAGCCGTTGCTGGAAGAGTCTTTTCACTAGAATGTATCAAAACAATTCCTGTCAACGCCACCGGCTGCGTAACGTAATCCTTGTTATCGCCGCCACTGTTCATCGCTGCAGTGGTGATCTTATATTCCATCCATATGATTGTGTCCTTGCATGACGTCAATGTATAATTTCTTTGGATTTTATTTTGTAATAACAAAGTTGGTCAGGGCAAATGTATTTTCAGTAAAAGTGTGCATTTCATTTATGAAATGTCGAGTAAAAGTGTACGTTGACGGAAATATAAAGTCCATTAGCGCTAGTCCATTGGAAAAAAATCGTTGGGAGGGCCGTGTTGTGCTGGAAATATATCAATAAAGATTAATCCAGTACAATAGTATTTACACAATAGTATCCAAGATGGCGGCATAGTTGGCAGCTGTCGGCAAGTGCTCTTCAAGAGCTTTGCTTTTTGTTCTTTTTGTCTTTTGTTTTGTTACATGGTGTTTGTTGTTATTTCGTGTGGACCCGATGGGGACTGTTTTCAGTTTTTGGCCACGACATTCGTCAAAGGAGAAGAATCTGTGCTTGGTGGCTACGCCTTCTCGGCAGCACGCGCGTCCTTGCGCTGATTTTGATGGGGGGGGGGGCGGAATGTCGGCGCGATTTGACTGTCGCCACTCGACAACTCCGGGGCGCTTGTGTTTTTTGCGCCTGTAATGGGTAATCTCTGAAAAGTTGGCAAACATAATGACCGCATGATGGCGAAGTTGCCAACACGCTTAGCTTTGGTGAACCAGCTCGTCCGTGGAAGCAGTGCACATCACAAAAGGTCATCCCGACAAACCATTTCAAATGAATCGACAATGTCGGCAGCGTTTTCTTTTCTTTTTATGTTTGCCTGTTTTCAAGCTGTTTTTTTTTTCTCTCTCCTGATACCACCGACACACAGCCAGTCTTTTAATTATCACATGAAGGTCACATCTTTACAAGAGTTCAGCTTGTAATTAAGCGTCGCTCTTTAAAGGCACGCGGCTCTTTGGGACGCCGTTGTCCGCCTGGTAGCCGCTCACTTGGACTGGCCGATGACCGTTCATCTCGCATGCTTGTCAGTGTTTTCATCTGGTTTAGGATGAAAAAATAAAAAACATCTGTGGAGGGGGTGGGGGGGGCAGGAGTGTGTGGCTTAAAAAGCTCGGCTGCGGTTGAGCAACCTCCAAATGAGGTGAGCAGGAAATTGCCGAACGCGGCGTCGAGGTTGCCAGGATCCTGTCGCACGCGGGCCTGCGGACGCATTTGGAGCTGTGCAGGAAATGTTTAAGCAATTAGCCCCGAGTTTAAAATGTTGGAAAGACTTTTTTTTTTTGCTGCAGAGGAAAATCTTTGTTATGCACGGACCTCATCTTTCCAGTCTTTTCAGGCTGTTCCACTGCAGGAGCAAAAGCATACTTGAATTGTTGCTTTTGTCTTGCTTGAGGTACACTCGCTCATGACGCCGACTGACATGCGGTCTGCTCGCACGATACGTTCCTCCAATTGGAGTGTCGGGACGCGAGCTGCGGTTGACAGCGCAGTTCTATCTGACGCGTCTCCGGTTGGTTCAAAACGCCGCCGCCAGCGTCTGAACTGGAACACGCAAGAGGGAGCACAGCGTTTATACTGGCCCCTCTCCACTCGAAAGAATCCGTTTTAAAAATGTTGTCATTTGTTTTAAAACCTCGAAATGGTCGCGCCTCACTGAGCAGATCCTTCTTGCAGTCCTTCCAAGTTCCTCAGGTCAACTTGACATTTTCTCTCGGAGGTTCCGAAGTCTAAGTCTCGAGCTTTTTCTGATTTCCTGCTACACATTAGCCAAGCCCCTTAGCTGTCCCTTTTGAAAACCACGCTTATCTCTTGCCATTCGACACCGTATGAGCCCGTCTGTTCATTCGTCAGGCATTCAGTCAGGACACTCCGGGGTAGAGCATCGCGACACCGTCACTGGCCCAGTAGAAGACTGCGGAAAGACCTCGGCTGCCAAAGAGTCCCGACACGGACAATTTCTGCCGCACTCTTGGATATATTTCACAGCGGAACTTTCCGACGCCGATTGGGAACAGAATGTGGCTCGTTGGTTCCGTTCATAGGACAAAACCGCGTGGGTGACAGCGGCCCAGAACGAGCGTCTGCCATTTGATGTCGGAATCATCGTGACGGAGGCCGAGCTATCGCAAAGACGGTGGTTTCGGCTCGTCGGGGTTTAGAAGGAAAACCAAATGTGTACTTGTGGCTTGTGGACTTCTGATGCACTTTACCGTGCGTCTGACTCGCTTCCACTTGCTGGCGTGCCGCTTGGAACACGCTCCCGCCCCCTGATTTTGTATCCTATTTTTTATTTGGAAAAACAGCCATGTTCAGGATCGTTGTCTTCTCCATTTTTTTCCCTTCTGCTTCTTTTTTTCTTGCGCTTCTTCTCTTTCTCTTTTCGAGGCCCATTTCTGTTTCCTCCTTTTGCTTCTTTTTGCCTTCGGCTTGTTCTACTGCGTTCGCTTTACCAGGAAAAACGTCCATTAAGGCCACGTCGGATCTTCCACACCAGATTCATCCGGCCGTGGACTTCCGTGACGCGCAGTAATCGATTTCCAGGCCGAGATGAGGCGCTGTGGGGGCCGGCGTAGGTTGCGCAGCCTTTTTTTTAGAGGGCGGGGGGGTGTTAAGAGAAGCATCTGCCTAAGTCAACTGCAAGCAAGTGGGCCTCGGTGTAACCAGAGCGTCTGTTTTGGGGAATAGCCCGAGGCATCCGCGCTCGCTCGGTTGTCCCAAAGTCTCTCTTCCTTTGCAATTTGAGACGAAGGGAGAACGCGTGCGTGTGTGTGCGTAAGTCTGCCACAGGGGCAAGTCGATGGCGCTCACAGGACGGCCAAGGTCAGGAAAACGAGTCTCAGGAAACCCGATCTGTACCTCGCTGCCACCAATACAGACACTCTCTTTCTTTCTTGTCTTTCTTTTATGGGACACAGGGAAGAAAAAAAAAACGGTGATTCACCACGTTTGGACAAATATGAAGTATTTGGTTTCAGTTACTGGAAAAGTGGAGATAATAGATAAGGTTAGCACGAGAAAAGAGCCCCGTGTGGGTTTTCTTGTTTCTTTTTGTTTGAGCTCTTTGGCTTCTTTCTTTTTCTTCTTGCGCTCCTTCTTCTGCAGCTTGTTTCTTTTCATTCTTCTGCTTCCATTTCTTCTTTGGTTCTATGTTTTTCTTTGGCCTTGTCATTTTCTGCTTTTTCCTCCTTCATTTGCTTGTTTTTAATTCATGTCCTTTTGGTCTTCCCGCCCTGCCTTATATGTTGCTTCTGCTTCTTTTTCCTCACGCTTTTTTTTTTTTTTACTTCTTTGCTTCAGCTTCTTTTTTTGTGCTGCTGTTCTTTTTTTTTTTTTTTTGCTCTTCTTTTTCCTCTGTTGAATTTCTTTTCTTCTTCCACGTGAACCAAACCACTTCCCCAGCCGTCACCCTGATCCGGCACGGTCGCGGTGCTCGCTATTACTGTGGCGCCGCAGCACCTGCCAAAAAGAAATCAGCCTCTCTCCTTGTCGCCGCGCTGCACGCTTCCTTCATCTTATCCATTTTCAACCCTCCCCAAAGGCCTTGGCAG
>CAAKHF010017704.1:10118-35303 GCA_901007745.1 Hippocampus kuda | reverse complement strand
TATGGACGAAAACCGAGGTTTGACTGTATACATATATACCTGTGTGTGTATACATATATACCTGTGTGTGTGTGTGTGTGTGTGTGTGTGTGTGTGTGTGTGTGTGTGTGTGTGTGTGTGTGTGTGTGTGTGTGTGTGTGTGTGTGTGTGTGTGTGTGTCAAACAGTACCCTCCTTCCATCCTTCCAACACGAGCTAACGTTTTCTTTTCCACACAAAGAAAAAATGATTTTCCTGGATTTGTGTCAAGAATGATGAACTGGACAAGTTAGAGACACACGGTCCCTCTGTGTGAGACTTAAAAAAAATGTCCATGTTGACCATATGTTCAGCTCGGTTTTAAGCCAGACATTTTTTCACCCTTTATCTGGATCCACGACACTGACAAGGCATGAGAGGTACAGTATAACATGTTCCTGCCGATACTCTGCCTAGTAACAGATCCCTTACGCCTGCGTTAAGGCATGTTTACATAATAACAGTTTGGTCAAATCGGCACTTTTTATATCCCTCAGGCCAGGTTCTATTTCATTTCCATGACAGTTTGTTCTTGGTCATTTTTGGCTATTGGCCAGTATTTTTCAATGTTTTTGCTCCATTACAGCATCAATGTGACTTACATCTGTTCTTGTCAAAAAAACATCCACACTTCTATTTTTTCCACCCTCTTTTTTTCCCTTTCAATCCACAAATGATAAAACAATCTGAGAAAAAAAAAAGAAAAAAGAAATTTGGCTTTATTGTCAGTACAGTGAGCCCCATCATATTTGACGTTCGTGTTTGCAAATGTGTCTTTTTGCGGATCTGTTTGGAAACATATTCTCTGGTTCTGGTTCAAAAACTCGCATCTTCAACTTTTCTGCTCAGGTACTAAGGAAGAATGCTGAAGTGATCGTGGGGGATTCATTTTTTAGACAAAATTATATGTTTGGTCTTTTAACATCTTTAGGCAATTGCAAACCTCAGGGAAGGCGTCAATTATTCAGAATCTATTTTTCTGATATTGCCAATAGTACTGTCATTTTCCAGGCAGCAAAGACCTTACACCTGTTCTATCCCGAGTTTCGATGCCTGTCTGTTGCCTTTATGTCAGTGACGTTCAATTTAAGCCATGCAATGAGTCAGTTGCTCGCGCCATGTTTCTTAGTGGTGTATACCTTTTAAAAAGTGCTTATTATGCCAACCAAAGCATTTTATCAGTTAATATCTGAGTTGCCACAAAAACAAAAAACATTTTTTTTACCTTTTGGTCAGAAAATTGTGTTTTTTGGTGAAGCCAACTCATGTTCGACTGCAGATTCCTACAGAACAAACCGGTTGGCAGTGAATGCGTTAATGTCGTCCATGGCCTTTTGCCGGGTTGTCTTGCAATGAAATGCAGACTGCTTCTATTCAGTAAGTACGAAGGACTTTTGTGTGAAAAGAAGCTTTTGACTCTGCTTATTTTGCACAATTCCGCGACAAAGCCCGTCCCACCCCCTTCGGGTTCACCTTGATGGAAGCACTCGGATTTTGAGGCATGCTTCTTTTAAGGCTCTCATTGTGAAGTCAAAGGGTAAAAGCACCAAAAAGGTCAATGTCACGTCGGGGAGTCACATAGACTGAAGGGTGGATATAATTCATCAATATTCATAAGGACGTGAAGGCGACTGCAGAACGCCAATCGATCACCCGAGGTCAAACACAAACAGTGTTCGCTTGATTTTTTTTTCCACGTCCTTCAGCTAACAATCACTGTAGTTGAGCCGCACGGGTCGTCGAACACCACTGAATACCCAGGAGCTTTTCCTGAAACTCACACCCCCTTCCTCCCTGTCATGAATATTGATAACGCTGCCTGCTGCGCTTAATGGCGCCGCTACTGAAGAGCAACGCTGGCTGCGTCACTCACAAGGTTCCAACCTTGGACCAACATGGAGGTGGCGTAAGCTCAGAGATGACGAGTTAGAGCAGAACCGGCCGGGCATTTTGCAGTCCGCTGGTCGGCTCTTACTGGCCCATGACAAAGCTTGGAATTCAGAAAATAAAACGTACCGTATTTTACGCACTAAAAGGCGCACTGGATTATGAGGCGCACTTTCAATGAACGGCCTATTTCTTAATTTTTTTCATATATTGGACGTACAGTATTGGATTATAAAATGCAATCTACAATGCATCCACTAGATGGAGCTATGCTCCTTCCGTTCGACTCGAGAGGCGTTCATGACCGCCTCCGAAAAATGTAAATTAACAGTTACTCCAATGAAACTACGAAAATTGAAAATAACGCCTCTCGAGTCGAACGGAATAAGAGAAGGCACGAAGACGGACAAAGACGTACCTGTATTTGTTGAGACTGTGAAAACCATTAATAAAGTGTGCGTTTTAAAAAACAACACCACAGCTCTCCTTTTTTCGGAGCTGCAACAAAAGCTTATTTAATAAAGCAGCGACACAGTTTACTGAACCAATAGCAAGTTATAACATTGTAAGCATGTCTCCAGCAAGGAGCCATCTTGGGGTCGACATATTACCGTAATGACCATACACAAGGCGCACCGGATTTTAAGGCGCGCTGTGAGCTTTTAAGAAAATGGAAGACTTTTTGGTTCACCTTGTTGTGTAGAAAATACGGTACTTTCAAAATTTTGCAGAGTGCGTGACAACCTAGATATCAGAAGATTTGCTAGCGAAGCTAAAAAAAAAAAAAAAAACACAACAAGCCTATGTTACCAAGCTACACGCAGCCAATGAAGGACCAACCAGGACCAGCTTTGTAATATTCCACAAAATTGCTAAAACCGTAAGCCTATTTTCAGAGGGGGAATTTGCTAAAGAGTGCTTGTGGACTCTGTAGCATGAATATGTCTGGAAGAAAAAAAAAAATTGACCAAATCCAGGTCCGGATTCTCTCTTACTGATGATCATCTATGATGTGTGCTTCACATCTCCACCTCCAACATTCAACTTGACTTTGATGACATTGTTGAAGCTCAACTGTGGCTAGATTTATCTCACTGAACAAGACAAAAAATACCCCCAAAATAAAACACTGAAACACGGTTACTATTTTTTTTTCGGCATCGTTTGTCAATTGAGACAAAAATGTGAGTTGTGTTCCATTTTAACTGGCAGATAAACACATTGTGGTATCTTCATGTGCAGTGAAACACAGAAAGCACAGAAAAAGAGTTACAGATGTTTCAGTTACCATTGTTTTGCATTATTTCACTGAAACAACCTCACTCTCTCATGATCGAACAATAAAACATATTCTTACCAGCTTCTGTAAACAATGTAATTTACTTATTTCAATGTAGAAATAATATCGATAACCCGAGTCGATTTCAAACTTTTGGCCCGACACTCCACAATATTTTCAGCTTCCCATTTGGCCCCTGGGGAAAATAATTGTCCACCTCTGAGTTAGAGGATGGGATGAGCGCAAAAAAAACAAAAACAAAACACACGTGTCTTGCTTGGAGGTGATAAAAGACAGAAAGCGGAGACATGAGTGACATCTTTCCCCACCATGTTGAGCAGCTGCTGAGAGACAACATAATTCACCCTCACGTCTGCTGAATTTTACAAACAAATTCAAGCTTGTTTGTGGCCAAAAAGACATCTTTAATTTTTGAGAATTCCTGGAAAAACTTTCAATTCCTTTGTCTGCTCCTGTCACCGGCTTAAACACTCTGTGGAGCGTCAACATGTCCAACAACAAGGCAAAGCGGTCTTTATACATCTGCTTGGGTCAGAGAGAATGAAAAGACGGTTGCAAATGAGAACAGCGGGTAGCCTCGGGTCACTTGCTCCCGGCAAGTACGATCTTTTCTAGTCTTAAAACATTCATAGCAACGGGACCAGCGGCGAGGAATGAGG
Organism: Hippocampus kuda; assembly: GCA_901007745.1. Taxonomy (NCBI): domain Eukaryota; kingdom Metazoa; phylum Chordata; class Actinopteri; order Syngnathiformes; family Syngnathidae; genus Hippocampus; species Hippocampus kuda. Next base: position 31,440 of record CAAKHF010017704.1, on the reverse strand, counting down.
GCAGCAGAGTGAAGTGAAGCTCCATCTTCGCTTGAAAATGTTATGTTCAAAAACAAGCAGTCACCAACTGTGTGATAACAACAACTTTATTCATATCACAACACCTGCTGACCAACATCCCGACTCCCTTGTGTCACTTTCTGACACTGCGCCGTAACACATGGTGCAATACGGCAACACATGGCCAGTATACAGAGCCCATAGGGTTCATAGATATTATGCATTTGATGCCCTCAATAAGAGTTCCTAGCTGTCTCAATCTCAAAATACCCCAACAATTAAATAATTACTTTTATACTTTTCATCCCCTATTTCTTGTCTGCCCAAAATCAGGGGGTGCAAGTGAGCAACCATAAACCACACCTCAGATACTGCTCGGCCAATGATGAGTACGGCTTTCGTTAGCATGATGACCTGGGCGCAGGTAGGGCACTTATGACTCGGCAAGCGACTTCTACTGATGGAAGCAGTGTGGCTGGGAAGCCAATCAGAAAAAAGCCAATAGAACCACTTTCGTTTGTGGAGGCAAGACTTCACACGCTTCTTAAATGGTGTGCAGATTAGTCTATGTGGCTCATGCAGAGAATATATCTCCAAAAACAAGCCAATCGTCCTCAACTTCACCAAACAATCAAGTTTGTGCCACGAATTAGAAGTTAATAATAGCTAACAGCATTCTGTAAACCTCAGCGGAGTCGACTGCGGCTTCCGTGACCGTGACAACCAAGGTATCGTGACTCGGTTGGCTGCTTTTACTCAAAATCACGAGTCCTGAGAAAGTGAGCGACATTAAAGACGAGAAGAGCATTTTCACTTATGAACGATGTTGCCTCCAAGCTGCGCATGTGAGCAATTGTGCACTTCATTCACCCTCTCAGCGCACACGGTGATAGCTGGCGCGCCCCACGCACACACTACACTTCGACACTCATTCCTTCATTTCCACCCCACTTTAATCTACAAACAGGACACAAGACTATTCCCACTTCCTTTATAGTTTTCAGGAGTGCAACCGAGAGTGCGCATTCTGTTGTTCTGCGAGAGTTGGATGCATACATTGACACACATTCCACTCACACTCACCACAGACAAGAGGCTGTAGGCGACGAGGGGATTGCTCCATTCAGGAATTCCAAACATGGAAATAGTTTGAGCCCCTTGAAACGTCTTTCGCGCGTTTCAAAGGTCAGGTGATTAGGAATTTTGGGATTTTATTCAATGACATGTTTTCCATTATTTATGAAGGGACAATGTGTGAGTATAATTATACACACTGGTTTAATTAATTACGCTTAAAATAACCTGTGTCACAAACTTGGGCCAATTTTATTCACGTCATAAATCTCCATTCGATGATATGTTCTATTTTGACATTTGAATTTTTTTTCATATCATCCTACATACTACAACAGAATTCAGTGCAGCTCTGCTTACCTTTTGGTTCTGACATGATAGTGTTTCACAGGGTAGCCTGGCTGTGGCTGTGTTCTGAACGGCTTACAAACAAACTTTTAGAAATAGGCTGGTAAGAATTACTTGATCACACGTGATGGGAGGGCAGGCATTTTTAGAATGATATTTACAACAGTCAGTTTTGCATAATATCTTCTCTTTAAAGTGTGCTCTAAGAAAAATCAAAACATTTGGGGGGGGTGGGGTGCTCTCTTTTTTTGCAACTCACTTTTTTTGACCAACCACCATATTTCCCACTTCCTCTGGGGCATAAACACCTCTCAGCGATGTTTCAAGGATTTTTTTTGGGTGCCAATTGAAAAAAGCTCATTCAAAACACCGACAGACACTAATATCACTGTGTGAAGAGACTGAAATGCCTCATCTAACGTTTCCCCCCCGTTTCTGTGGAGGGAGCCGCGCAGGGCTCCGGCTGCGTCTTTGATGTGATGAACGGGGAAAACTAACGACTTAAATCCGACGCGTCTTCTGATAAACGCAGCAGGAGACGAAAGAGGAGGGGGACGTGACAAGTGAGGAGATAACAAATGAGGAGACAGGACAACAGATGTGGGAGATAACTGAAATACACCTGAGTGGAATCTAAAATAGAGAGCAGCGGCTTTTCTGTATTCAACTGCATGTCAAACTGCAAAAAAGGAAATAACAGTGGAGTGAAAATCTCCAGCAAGGCCAAAATGTCTGTCAGACAACATGCTGTTGCACTCCGGTCCTATAGGCGGCAGTAATCCACACAAGTCCCTCTGACGTTGACATTTTTCTCTGGCAAAAGCTGACGCACAGGAACTCAGCAACAAGCAGGGTAGCTCACAGTTAGTCAGCTACCGGCCAGCTACTAACCAGCCTCACAACAGCCAACTCGATTTTACTCGCTGATGTCGACGTCAATCAACAGGCCAGGCCTCGCCTTTTAAAACCATACAAAATGAAAGTTACAATGTAGAATGTGACGATGGTGCTTGTGAGTGGACAAATATCTCACCTCAAATGCACATTTTTTTGGTTTTTGTTTCATAAAGCAAAATAAATTTCCATCCATTTGGGATAACGGACAGAATTATCGATTTTTGAACTATTTGATTGCTGGATCCCGAGATGAAAGCAACGGAAGCTTTCTGATCGTAATTGTAGTTGTTAATTAAGATAAGATAAGATAAGATATCCTTTATTTGTCCCACACTGGGGAAATTAGGCCGTGGCAAATTCAAACCTTTGCTTGTTTTTTGTGTTCATCGCAAAACCATTTAATGTCTGTGAAAGTCCACTTGTAAATTGGCTGAATTCTGAGTTAAAATTGGAGTTCAATCAAAGCCGTAATAGCACCTATGTGGGAAAAAAAAGTTCCTGTTTTTGAACAAAGATATGGAAATTAAAGTCGGTTGAAAATTGCAATTTGAGGTAGTATGAGACCTGGAAGAGAAGCGGGTCGACCCCTCTGAGTGAGGGAATGCCAAACAGAAGTGTGAAGTTTAACACCCGGCAGTTAATTCATTTCTCCCTCCGTGTTGCCGACAGCATTTGTTGCTGTTCGACGCACCAGACGCCCGTGTCATCTCATTATCTGTCTCCGTCTGGCAAATTTTGCAGGATTTCTGTGTGAAATAGCCTCCAGTTTCATTCGGCAATTAACTAAAAATAATATCAAAAACAGATCGGAGCATACAACCCCAATAATAAACATTCATAGCACTCTGTTGCAGCATCAATCAAAAGCGAGCACTGTCTCCAGGGGGCAGACGCGGAGATGGATTGACTCATATATTCATCAGAGCCGGATTAGTGGGATACGAGTTGGGTTATTACTAAAGTATTGCGTTTTGACGCCTACTACATTTGAATTGGATCCTGCGGCTCTGACGCAATGACGTCCGTTGCGTTGCTGTCGCCTTCTATGAGGATGTCGCTTGATCTGCTTCACTCGAATCACACGATGACTCCTTCCACTCGAACAATGAAACCCCGTGTAGAATGAGACGCATAATACAAGAGCCGACAACGCGGCCCGCTGGATGGCAGCTCCTCTTTGTCGAAGGGGACGTTTAATTAACCCTAAAACGACAGCGACACACGTGCAGGTGGCATCTCTAGTACAAATGTAGCTTCATTTGCATCGGTAGGTGTGAGAACGGAGAATAATGACCAAATCAAATCCTTCCAGGTTTCCTTCTGTCACTGTTTAAGGACATCAGCTTTAATAATAACAATCAGCTTGAGAAAAGCCTCGCCATACGCTGAGAAAACAGACCTGCTGCAAAAACAGAAACCTGCGAGTAATTGATACACTGTCATTCCTAAAATGTTTACAACTGCCTATATGACTAGTTTAAGCCATCAGTAACGTAAACTATAACGGCAGACTCATCTTATAACATCACCCTTAAAAATAAATGGCTTATAGATGATTCGATTTAGAGCACCAGGCGTGCATGAGTCCATTCACATGCGGTGAGGACTCTCCATAATTTTCGTGAATGACCCAAGCTAAACGTAGTTCCTCCCCAACAGACATCTTAGAACAGTCAAGATGCATCGCTTCAGCAATTTTTTCCTTTAAACCGATTTGTACTTTCCAGTAGCCAAGGCATTGGCGCAACTTTGTGGCATTTTAAAAAGAGCACAAAAAAACATCAAATAGGCACAAGGTGACACGTTCCAAACCCACCCGATTTTCTGACCACATAAAAAAAAAAAAAAAAAGAGCATTTCTTTTCGTTACCTTCTGCCAAACTTAAAAACACATTTAATCTGATCCAAACCCGGGCTAGACCACGAACAGCAAAAATCTGTCAATAATTGATGCTATGGGAAACAAAAAGGACATAAAGCAAAGCAAATAAGTAGGGGACCGTCTTAAAAATAAAAAATAAAAAAATGGCACGAATAAGCGTGGATTTCCGTGAATAATTAGGGATTGGTTCAATAATATATATGCCTGTCTTCTGTTCTGTAAAAAAACATTAAAAACTGCAAAAAACCTTGCAAGGGTCACTAAAGGTCAATCACAACACTACATGTGTCTTCCAAAACATTTTCTTTTATGGCTCTTAACTTCTATTAGGGTCATGACTTTTTTTAACAATAGGAAAATATGAATTTCAGCGTGACAACAGTGGAGACCCACTGAATGAGCGCATCCACGTCATTCAATAACGATGCATCTGCACAACAAGGCAAGGTGAAACTCTCCGCAGATTAAACTGAAGACAGTGTGGTAACGAGGTGGCAGGCACGGCAGTGGAGATGACATAAATCAAGTGGCCGCCCCCCCCCCCCCCCCCCCCCCTTCCCAAGACTGCAAAATCTCCTCTGGCGATTATTTTACTTTCAAATGACTTCCCAAACCAAATCCTTCATGTGAGCCAACCTAATTTTATTTTCAAAAAAAGGGGGGAAAAGGGGGGGTCTAAAATAGATTAGAGTCCATCATCGAATAATTGAACGTAAAGACCGAAGCATATCATGTTCAATTAACCCAAGAGTCAGAGTCAAATGCTGAGTCTTTGAAAAGTGTTTGTGTGCGTTTTAGTACACATCACGTCAATGATCGTGTCTTTGATAAGTCGTAATATTTTGCACTTTTTGTGGACATTCATTTTGTATAGAGCGTTGTTTCTTTGATGAAGCTGCAGTGAAACAATTTCTGGTTTCCCGGCAAGAAGAAGGCCGTTAGTGGCCAAATGACAACAAAATGGCACCACGTGAACAAAGCCAGAGGACATCGCCATTCTCTCCAACCTAAAACACACCCAACGGACTCTCCTTATTGTTTGCAAATAAATCAAGGAGAACCTGGTGTACATTTTTTTTGTATATATCAAAGAGTAATTGATCACTGCCAACATGCCCAGCTTCAATGCATTGATGACATCTTTAGCCATGATTTGATAAAAAGCAATTTGACACTGTAAACAAGGCAGTCACTGGCCCGACAACTGTTATCTGGCACCCCAGGTGAATAGCCAGAAAACATCAATACATTCGCTTGAAACAACAATAAAGTCTCCTTAAATTGTGAAATGGTGTCTTTGATGCGTTTGGCTAATGACTCAGAATATATCAAAGACAATGAAGACCTAACAGACATTTATGGTAACCACTTAAGACTAATTGTCTTTGAGACATGCACTGCCATGCATATTTTTAGGCACCGCTGTCTTTGTGTTTCCCGCCATAGACGAGACAGTAAACGGTCAGACGACTATAAACTGGCGCCTGAGGACTGAAGCCAGAAAAACAAACAAACAAAAAAAACAAAACACCACCACCATCATCATCTCCTCAAACTAAACCAACAAAGGCGGCATCAATGATGGCGTCACGGAAGCTGATAAAACAGCTCCGTCCTTCGCGGCATCCCCGAGGGGGATGAAGGATGCGCCGCATGTGGCGAGCCGGCAACATCTCTCGCCCTTAAAAGGTCCGAGAGAGAGTAAACATCAAACAATAAGCATTGACTGCACCGAACAGAGGAGGTGGGGGGCATACAAGAATGGAAACGGCTTTTAAAAGGTGACACCGCAGCTCTTTTTTCTACGCTCTCACTGCAGCCATAACTGTGAAAAAGGCGCGCGCACACACACACACACACACAACCATCAGCATTGTACATCAGCAAAGCAATCATCAGGGAGCAGATAAGAGCAGCTCACCTGCAGTTTGGAGGAGGGTCTAATGTAATTTCAGCCAGCTCCTTCTGAATCCTGGGAAGAAAAACAAAAGAGTCATGTTGGTGTTAGTTTTAGTGGCTTTCCATCAGGTATGCACTTAACACTGTGAATAGAGTTGTCAGAAAAGCTAAACAGATACATGTGCTGTGTTTGAGGTTATTGTTTTGTTGACAACAACTCCAAAGTGAATACACTCGTAGAGGGCTGGATCGACAGATACTTTACTCATCAGGTGAGGTAAAATCCATTCAAATGTCTTTTGCAACAATCGCTGCTGTTTTTGTGACAGGAAAGATTGCGATTTCAAACTTTCCGTGAAGGCAATGCATGGATGGGTGTCTAGATAGATCTTAGACATTTGGAAAACATCTCAGTGGTCTTGTGAGGGCAACACTGTGATTTAGGACTGTTTGTGAAAAAAAAAAAACACCGAACTGGATGGATGGATGATTTCAGGACGTTATGGAACAATGTCCTTTTAAGTGACAGTAAAACTGAGATGTAAAATGTACCTGAAGGCAACATTGGCTTGAATAGGTGGGTGGATGGATGCATGGATGGATAACATTTAGGCAAGGAAAGGCAAGTACTGTATACACTTGCACAGCACCATTCACATACTGTATAAGGCAAAGCCACAGTGCTTTACACAGAAATAATGAAAACATGAAAAGAACAGATGGAAATCAAGAAATCAATAAAATCAAGGAAAAAAATAAATACAATTGGGGTAAAAAGATCAAACAAAACAGTGAAATGACAAAACAACACATCTTAAGAACTTTCAAATCACCACATGAAAGCAAGCATTTGAAAACAAAGCTCACATTCACACACACAAGCGCCCAGTTTTACCATGTGCAAGTCATCCCTTTTATCCAAGTTAAAAGTACTCTTTGGTTTTATTATTGTTTGTATCAACAGCTGTTCACTTCTTATTACACCAGGAACGTCAAATACTGAAAACAAAACCGCATGAATGGACTACCTTGTCAAATATTGCGTCACGATGCAATTTTATTGTCATGATCAAACCTCAAATCCAAATCATGTCCATCTGCTGACATGTAGTTTCAAAACAGATGTCGGATCAACTGGCGAGCCAGTCCTTGTCACATCATCTTCGCCGAGGACACTTTCATGTGTGCCAAACATTGCGCGTGATGACGCCGATGTGATCAGAACATCATTAAGAAAGAAAGCAACACGCACAGTGAGTGCACAGTGCTCGACATCAACTGAATTGCAGCCTAAAGTCTCTGCGTCGAAGGCCACTCGAAGCTTTCAAGCCCGGTGGACCTACATTTGGCTTTCAAGTCTGGTGAATAGAAAGACTTTTGCTCAATTCCGCCATTGTGGTTGTTTTGAAAGAGAAGCGCGGGAGAATTGCATTCTCTCGTGTCCGTTGCATTGCGGATCATCCTTGGCACCACTGCTGCATCGTGGAAAATTAAAAGCAAGAGGAAGATCCACTAAGCTGCAGTAATAGTCGTTCGTCCCACAGAAAAATAGAGAATATTTGCCTGTCAGTACTGGATGTTGTGTTTGTATTTCTTGTCTGTGTGTTCAAGTAGCTGGAGTTTATATTACAAATCTTAGATTTTAGCCCATCAATAGGATTTCTGGACTGGTGCAAACCCATGAGTAACTGACCCTCAAAAGACAAAAGAGATGCCACAAGCCAGCAGCAAAACATGACCATGAAGCTCCTCAACTCAACTTCAACATAGTTCCTTGGGACCAAAAAAAAAACTAAAGCAAAACTTTTAGATTTGACAAAGATTCGCATTGAGCACAAAATGAACAACGGTATGTTGTTTGTTTTTGCAAATAACAAAGCACAAAAAAAAAACTGATTATGAGTCAGTGAAAAGCGAATTGTGTATATGTGGGGAACACTGTACATGTTAGCATTGATTTAGCACAGTGATTGACAACGGGTGTGATGTGGCACATTACGGTGTCTGACACATCATCAGGTGTGCCGCAAGAAAGAACCTAATTTCGCTTAAGTGGTCCAAAAATCGATTATTTACGACAATTTATATTGATATACTTGATCATCCATCTATGCCAGTGATGTTTGATGACAGGCTTCTGCAGCTCTTTATGTCATTAGATGGCGGAATGTACAGTAATTAACCTGTGTGTCATCTTTTAATGATATTCTTGTTCAGCCGTGTGCCTTGAGTTTTCTCATGTTGAATATGCCTTGGCACAATCAAAGTTGGAAAACACCAAGTTATCAGACTTTCATTAGACAAACTGCTATGTTTTGGTTGAACATTTTGGTGTTTACATCGACAATATTTGATTCTCCTGTGTTTCATGCGCCAATTTTTGTGAGCACTTCAAGTGAGAGTGACCAAAACAATTTGAAGCAAGCACGCTTGGGCTCTTATTTGAAGACGTGTGTGAGCAAGTCCTTAAAGTGGTGTTACAAGATAGTCTCATACTTCTTGACAGCTAGAGAATGACAACAAATGCAAAATAATACTTTAAAAATAGTGTTTTAACAAGTTTGTTTCATGAAGCGCCATTCATGGGTGCGTGCATGTGTTATTTCCATTCAAAAGAAGGTTGATAGTCCCGCTGAAAAGCAGGCATGCTTGAAATGACAATGCCTTTGGGACTACAGTGGTTTTTACACAGCTTCACACCCTTAGGGCACCATTTTAGCAAACAACCCAGTGTACTCCCTACACAAGAGGAGGACGGGGGGTAGGAAGAGGTGCTGGTGGTGGTGGGAGGGAGAGGGGGGGGGGGTTTACCTCTTGGCACTCGTCGACAGTTTAGCAGCGGTTTTACTGGAGATCTTTGTCTCCTTCTTTTTGGGCTGCGCTTGCTCGCGCTCCTGCTCGGTCGGTACAGACGACTCACGCTGCTCGATGTCCGAGCTGCCACCGCTGGTGCTGGGGCTGTCGTCCGGTCTCTGCACTTCACTGGACATTGTGGGGCCCTGCATGAGGAGGAGAAAGACAAACAACACAAAAACATCAAGTCGTGTGACTCTTGTCACGCCAGGGTACCTACCTACACAACATCATTAAATGTCAGTTCGGGTTTATGTTGAAAATGGTTGCGTGTGCACTAACAATCAGCCTATAGCAGTCTTTACCAGACTTTTTAAGACCTGCACCCCCTTCAATACCAAGACAGAGTTGGTGCACCCTATGCCAACCCAACAATGCCCGTGTTAGCATCTTAATCCAAACCATAGTTGTTTTGAGACCGGTTTTCCACCTTTGCTTGTGTTTTTCCAAGTTCGGAAAAGTAACGCCCTGATAGCGGTGGTGTGCTCCTCTCACTCTGCAAACACCCAACCCCGCCAAAACATGAGTGTTTTAGTACACCCTAATCTAGAGGTAGGGAACTCCGGTGCTCTCAAGAGCCATATCCTGCCTGTTTGATATCTCTCTCCACTTCAACACACCTGATTCAAACGATCAGCTCATCAGCAAGCTCTGTCAAAGTCTGAAATGATCATGGTGAATTGAATTAGGTATGTTGGAGTAGGGAGAGATCTAAAAAAGGCAGGATATAGCTCTCGAGGAACCTGAGTCCACTACCCCTGCGGCCTAATCCTTTGAGATCTTTATTTAATTTCCAGTCTTTGAAATGTACACACCTATTGAGTTGTTGCACTCTAAATCCTCAAATATGCAACGTCGTTATAACAGGTCATACAATAACATAGGAATTAATTAGGAGTTGAGGGTAATTGAATGAAATGTATCATATTTAAGCATAAACAGATACTTTTTGTCATCTACTTGCCCACATGTGAAGGCACTGCAGTACCTTAACTGCTCCATTTTTTTTCTCCATTTCACGAGAGCGGCGGCATATATGAAGTTTGCTTGAACCTCAAAATATGACTTGGAACGCAAAGCAAAAATACATGATCAAAAATACAGAAATAAAATAAATCGACCAAGCTACAGCTGGTACCTCAAAATATTTTAAATTGGGGCACTCCTAAATCAAATTAGCCTAACACTACTTGCATGATATCCAGTTGTTTTTGTTAGAATTATGCTGAAAAATCGATTACACCCATCTATATTCAAGGGAAAACCTTCTAGTACTTGCAAGACAAGGATGACTTTGTCTCAACTGGTAGTCATGAGTGAGCGAAATAAGATCAGACCATTACTGTTTAATATCTACATGCTTCCCCTTGCTCAGATTATGGAGCACCACAACGTCTTTTGTCATACTTATGCGGATGACACGCAATTTTACATTTCAGTGTCATCATATGACTACAGTCCTTTGTTTACATTAACTAAGTGTATTCACCAAATCTATTAGTGGATGGTCCAGAATTTTCTCCGGTTCAATCCAGATGAGACAGAAGTGGCCCCAAATATTAAAGATCCAAGCTCAGCACTCACCTTGAAACCAGAAATCTTGGTGTAATTATTGACTCTGACCTGCATTTTCACAAACACTTCTTCTATTACTAATCTGCCTATTACCACCTGAAAAACATAGCTCAAATTAAGGGTGCTCTGTCTTGACTCAGACCTGAATTTTAACAAACACTGAAAAACATAAGGCCTTTCTGTCTCAACAAGACACATACTGTAGAATCCTTGTTCATGCTTTGATTTTCATTCCACGAGATGACTGTAAGTGTCTTTACGTGTCTTAAAAAAATAATCATCAATCAAGCAGCTGCGGGTGATCCAAAAACGCTGCCCCCAGAGTTCTTACAAACACCAGTAAACTGGACCACATCACACCTGTCTGTAAATCACTATAGTGGCTTCCCTTGAGGCAAAGAATATATTTTAAAATCTTGCTGTTGATCTATAAATCTCTAAATGGTTTTGAACCTAAATTCAAGCAAAAGTATTAGTATCCTATGAAGCATCCAGACCCATCAGGTTGTCTGGAACTCTATTGTGTGTTCCCAGAACCAGAAGCAAAGAACGTGAAGAAGTATTTAGTTATTATGGTCTTCACCTGTGAAACAAACTCAATGAATACCCCGGGTCTGCTCAAATGATCAGTTCATTTATATCTGGGCTGAAAACATTGTTTAGTGCGGCATTCTCATGTATTTATCCTTTAATTATTTTATTTTAATCACCACTTGCATGGTAACTCTTAATTTATCTTGACTGATGCTTTATTTAAATCACCTTAATGTAATGGTCTTGTACATGAAGTGTGCTACACAAAGCAATTCCCTTACCTGAAATTTCGAAAAGTCCTCATTTATTCCCACGCATTTCCGTTAATTTGCCTGAAAAGTTTGCAACTTTGAAAGTCTCCATTATTTTGCAACCCTAGTAAAGTGATGGCTTTGGGAACTACTCTTGTCATAGATCTATTTCTTTATTTCTATAGATGTAATGTTGTGTAATTATCTTTGGACAGAAGGAAGATGTAAGCTAAAAGGTAACTCAACAAAGCATTCGTGACACATTAGCCAAGCCACCGCGATGGCGTCATTAACGCCAATCGCAGTCCCTGAGCGGGCGACAAAAACATGGCTTCAACGCAGACGTGTGTCGTGTGAATTACAAAAAGGATGCGTAAACACAGGCGTATCGGTATATTTATGGTATCTTCAAATGAGTCTAAGTGTCTGGATGGCGAAGTGGAGAGACAACAAGCTCGCCTTTTCCGGCGGAGGGGGCGTTTCATAGCAGTGGTAGATGTCGGCACTCTAATGGAACGAAAGCCGCGCCGATGCACGTCGCGGGGTTAGGATGCCAAGAAAACAAGCACCGCGGTCGGTCAGGGAGTCTCGACAGTCCCTTACGCCGCTCACAAGCGCCGGAGCCACCGCATTGTGGGGACAACAACACACAATGGGGGTCGAACGGGGGCTGGAAACCGAGCCGTCCCTAAACGTCACAGGGGAGCTAGCTACAAGGCTAAAAGTAGGGTGCGTTACAACATCGCTGCTGGGGGGTTTAAACACAGACGGGAGAAGGGGGGTGGCTGAGAGCAGGCCTCAGAGTTGGAAACTTAACGAAAAGACGCATAAAAGAAGGCGTTTCTGTCAGGGAGACGACGGCGGAGAGGGGGGGGGGGGGGACGCTCGAGGCCGGCTGAGGCGACCGTCCGTCGAGCGTCCACATTGTGACCCTGACTCTTCCGCACAAAGGGAGGCTCGTACCCCGCACATCCACCTCCACCTCCTCCCCTCTCTCCTCTTCCCCGGTGGTAATTGAAGAAGAAGAAAAAAGCACTTTCCACGGGACATTCGCTTCGACTTTACAGTGTTTACCTGATGGCGCTCGGCCGTCAACGCTGCGATTCGGCGTGATTTTTAATCCCCCTAAAAAAAAATCGAAGAGACGGGGATCCTCAAGAACACGGCCGCCTTTTCACTCGCTCCCGGACGTCCTTTTGCTCTTTAAACTCGCGTGGTGGAGGCAACGAGAAACAAGCAGCAAGCAACCAGCACTGAGAACAAGAACAAAACGAAGAAGAAGCGAGGAGAGGAGGTAAGCCTCTGGACCGGACCGCCCCCGATTGCGCGCTCCCGACCAGATAGAGTGCACGCGGGACCGCGCACCACTGCCGAGGCCAACGCTACTCGAGAGCGCTCATGGACCGACTACTCGAGACCAATGTAATTCTTTATGTCACTCTAAACGTTGTTACTACTATGTCGATGCAATTTGCTTGATATTGAAATCCAAAAATACCACATTCATTGTACAACAACTACTACGGTCCCCCAAAGGAAAACATAACATTGTAAAGCTGCAATAAATCATTTTTTGATTAATCATAAAATAAATTATATGAGGGCGGCCCGGTAGTCCAGTGGTTAGCACGTCGACTTCACAGTGCAGAGGTACCGGGTTCGATTCCAGCTCCGGCCTCCCTGTGTGGAGTTTGCATGTTCTCCCCTGGCCTGCGTGGGTTTTCTCCGGGTGCTCCGGTTTCCTCCCACATTCCAAAAACATGCATGGCAGGCGGATTGTACACTCTAAATTGTCCCTAGATGTTAGTGTGAGCGTGCATGGTTGTTTGTCTCTGTGTGCCCTGCGATTGGCTGGCGACCAATTCAGGGTGTCCCCCGCCTACTGCCCGAAGACAGCTGGGATAGGCTCCAGCACCCCCCGCGACCCTAGTGAGGATAAAGCGGTTCGGAAGATGAATGAATGAATGAATAAATTATATGATGATACAATACAATACAACACATGCTGATTTATATAGCGTTTTCACAACAGCGGCAGCTGTATCAAAGCGCTTAACAAAACAGTTAACATAAAGTAAAATAATCAACACAACACATAACATAAAACACGGACAGTCGTGCAGTCCTAACCACTTTTCCGTCACACGCTTTGTTTGAAGCAGTTTGAGATGAAAGAGGGGAGAATCAAAGTGTCCTTTAACCAGTGGATCAGAGACGTCATGCTCAAAATGTGCACACGTCGGCTACAAGCTAAGTTTCAAAGTCAACAAGAAGCTGTAGCATCCATTGATGAAAAAAGAGATTGGTTCACTTCTCCTGTCCCATGGAAATCCATTTCAATTCCAAGTGGCGACTCTCGGTTCCAAATACGCATCGGCGCTCTGCGCCAACGCTCCTCTCTCCTCATCCTCAACTTCAGCAGCCATCCATCCAGCCGCACCAACGCCGACTGTCCCACAGCGCCGACATATCCACTGAACAAAACGGGGTTGTGAAAATGCTGCCCATTACAGGCGCAAAAAACACAATCGCCCCAGGTCTGTCCAGCACCGACAGTCAATGGCGCCGACATTCCTCCCAATCAAAATCTGTGCTGGTACAGGCGTGCTGCCGAGAAGGCGCAACCACCAAGCACAGATACTTCTCCTTTGACGAATGTCGTGGCCAAAAAACATTGAAAACAGTCCATATCAGGTCCACACGATGAAACAACAAACAACATGTGACAAAACAAAAGACAAAAACAACAAAAAAGAACAAAAAAGCAAGGCTCTTGAAGAGCACTTGCTGAAGGCTGCCTACTCGGGCGCCATCTTGGGGGAAAAATGATAATTAAGTTGAGTATATATTATGTACTTTGGTCTTATGGATTGGATCAGACTGGTTCTGATAAAATCAATCCGATACAGATCCAGTCCTTTTGGCCTGTACCAGACTCACACATAACGGGTCGGCTCTGGCTAGCCTGCTAGCAGATGACAATGTAAAAGCAAGAGTTCACAATCAATAGTTTTGCTCTGACGAGCTGATCAGAGGACGGAGAAATGCTGACATTATTGTGGGTCATGTAGGACGAATTAAAAATCTGATTGGTTCAAGAAATAGTCTTATTCCTTATTTAGTTTGATTTCCACGTGCCAGCACGACTAATTCTGAAGGCCCTGGGCAGATTAGATTGACATGGCAACACATAGTGGCCGAATTCTGATTGGACAAAAAAGAAAAAAAGATCAGCCATCCACAAACACGAACTGGTAGCAGTGTAGCCAAGAAAAACACTGACTAACCAAACAGAATAGACTTTTGGGAATATAGAAAAAATATTGGAATTTAGGTTGTAACTGTAGGTCAGTGTTTTTGATGGTGTTAAGACCAGAAGAGAAAACACTGGCCTCAATGGCGAACGACAAATTGGTACTACTGTTTTTGTTTTTGTACTGCTGCAGTTCACACAAAGCATCAGTGTATTGTGGGCCGATATTTTTACACTGTATGACACACATTCAGAAGCTTTGTGAATCGATGTGAAAACATCCAAAAACACTCCAGGCCTCCTCATCCGCCTCCTCGGTTCACATTTTTCCAGAAGCAAGCAGGCCACCGAGCTAAGACATGTTATGTCACCGCGTCTGCATGCTTGGCTGGTGGGAATACAGGAGATTTTGATGGCCCAACTTTCATGTCATGGGATGTGGAACCCTCAAACTGGAAAAGAAAAATGTACTTAATTGGATTTTTCCTTTCCAAAATACATATTTTATAGTTCAAATTGCGCTAGCTCAATAAATACAGACTCTTGATTAAGTTCTCTGCATACTGTAGACATTTGATTGCATTGTACGTGGTGCTAGCTGCTAAACTTCGAGATATTGAAGTTGAATGTTATTTTTTCAATTTCCAATGGGTAAAAATGTCTCCAAATCTGACCAAAATAGAGGTCTACCAGATTAACTGTTGGTTTAAACTTTAAAGGTTTCACTATAATTACAGAAAAAGACTATCCTGCCACAAAAACCATCATTTTAAATACTGTATTATCATAATCAAAGCAACAGCGAATGGTTAGTCCTCAAAGTAATCAGCAAAATTTGAGGACGTGCTCCGCAATTCAGTGTCACACATCTGTTAAGGATACCTGCTTTCGATTGGGTGAATTACCCAGTCAGAGTTTGCCAAAATATACAAGCTTTGACATTTGGCCAAAATGGCTGCTTTAAACCAAAATGGCAGACTTCCTCTACATTTTGGGACATTAGTGAGACTTTTTGGTGCTTCTCATCATGATAGAAATGTCCCCCCAATGACAAGCTGATTGGGAAAGCTGGTGTCCAGTGCTGATTTTTATTTATTTATTTTTCCTAACTTTAAAGTGCAAGCACTGGAATTGCCCCAATTGGCTGCTTCAAAGTAAAATGGTCGACTTCCTGTTCAATTTGGGCTCTTAGACTCTTTGGTGCATCCTTTTACGTGAGACGTCTACACCCAATTTTATGTCGATTGGTGAAACTGGTATGTTATATTTGTTTTTCTGAGTTTTTCTAACTTTCTACTAAGGTAGGAGCCCAAGCTTTTGCCCAAAATCACTGCTTCAAACCAAAATGGCAGACTTCCTGATGAGTTTAATTTATAAGTACGGAGACTTATTGCTGCGTTCTGTTATGATAGACATGTCCGCCCAATTTCATGCTGATCAGTGATACTGGTGTCCTGGGCCAACTATTTCCTTCATTCAAGGGGACGTGACTGACTAACGTGACCCCCCCCAACACTTGACTCGTACTCACTGCTGCATTGACTCACGCCGCAGGGACGGGCTGATGTTTCAACTTTTACATCCCCACATTTCCATTTTAATTGCGACGGCTGCTACGCGGAAAGGCCTCCGGGGGGGTCACCGCAAGGCGTAGAGGCTTGACGAGACCCTGATTACATTTAATGCGTAGCAGCTAAAGCTCAACCAGATAATTGGAAGCACATGACTGTCGTTGTGGATCATGTAGACCTCTTAACAGTGTCGTAAATGTATGTAAGTGTACTTTGATTGTAAGGTAATGTGGATTTATTCCAGCCTAAATGCAAAGGTAGAAATATCGGGCGTGATCAATGCTAATATGCAAATCAATTCCACTTCATAGATTATGAAACAAATATATTACTTGAAATCTGAATATTTATTTTTGGGACACTTGGAGTGGAACCTCTCAAGTTGATTGCAGTCCGTTCATCCACAATACATCCCATCCCAAGACATAACCCCAAAATAGAAACCATCAAATTGGTCCCACTTGTGTGTCTGTGTATTGATGGGTCAGATTGACCCACTACATCGGTCACCACCAAAAAAGAAAGAGAAGCCCCAAATAAGCATGTTTGTATGTTAAATTGAGGTAAATTGTATGTGTGTTTGTGTTCTTGGGTCAGTGTGACCTGATGCTTTCAGACATAAAAAAACAAACCATTTGTGTGATACATCCTGCAGTCTTTCTAAGTGTTGTTGTGTTCATGGGTCAGTGTGACCCACTGCATGATTAACCATCTAAAAAAAAGACACAGGCTATGAACACATTTGTGCTTTGAATTGGGGTAAAGTGTGTGTGTGTGTGTGTGTTCATGGGTCAATGTCATATGCTGCATTTTTACCAATCGAAAAAGGGAAAAGAGGGGAAAAAAAAGATTGTTTGTTTGTGTGTTAAATAGGGTAAATTGTATTCATGGGACCATGTTACCTGCTGTGTGTTGAACTGTCCAAAACAGAACACTTTAGTTTGTGTGTGAAATTGGGGTCGGCTGTGCGTGTGTTCGTAGATCAATGGAAGACGCTGCATGTATTAACCTCTGAAAAGAAACACAAAAGAAAAAGGAAACCCCAAAAAACGAGCACGATTGTTTGTGTGTTTACATGAAGATCAACAGGTCAATTTGAGGCGGCACTACGGTAGCCTAATGGTTAACACATCTGCTTCACACTTATGAGGATGGGGGTTTGAACCCATGCTCCTCCTTTCCTGTATGGAGTTAGCGTGTTCGCCCCATGCTTAGGTGGATTTTCTCACGGATCGATCCAGCCCATCCTGTACCTCTTAATCCATGCGTCCCCTTTGAACATCCACTTACAGAGTTGGCGCATGCCCCGATGCCCCTAATAAACATGTTAAAAATCAAATTTAGAGCGATTAAGCTTTTTATTTTGTGAAGAAAACATGTTTAATTATCCTCCACATTACAGTTTGCATTTCACACAGCCCTGGAGGGCGCTCACACACTTCATGAAGCAATCGAACAAAAACGGACACTTTGGAACGCTTTGTCTAAAATGATTAAACATAAATTAAGACCATACTTACTTTGCACTCATAACTGCAATGAACATGGCCTAGAGATGTTCGACTGGTTGTGGATCTTTCATGAGTGCTCGTGCTCCATTTGTACGAGTGGAGATTAGTAGGCATGCAGTCAGAGGAAACGCGTTACCGGGATTCTTTTTATTCCACTCTCTTCATCAGGATTTCCTTACAAAATCCTCCGAGATCTGCGGGAACGCCTGAGGGGAAGATTTAAAAACTATGGGGTATATTGCTCGATGGCTGGCTTCAATCCACAAATCCAAACAGAGCCTTAACGGGGCCTTTTTTTATTCAATGACTCTCAACAAAATGAAACAAAACAAATGAGATGTCATGCTTCATTGTTCCTAATCAAACACATCAATGTCATGAGTCATTGTTTATATACATTTGGGTTTAGGGGATACATTTTTGCTGACTGGTTAAATCGTGTGCTGAGGTTGAAAGTAGTGTATTACATTTTCTGGTGGTGTGTTACCTGGGCCTTCAGTGGGGACTTACCCAATTATATCCACATGTTAATAATAGTACCATGGACTTGTCGCAATTATACTACCCGTCAATACTATACAAAATTGCAATATAAAACAATGAAATAAAATACATAGTATTTGCCAGACTCGCCAAATATTTGATTTATTCATGTGTGAAGATCGTTTTAGAAATGCATTACTAATTTTTTCATTTAGCTTGCTCTGATCAACCAATCAAAGGACAGAAAATGCTAATGTCATTTAGTGTGCTTTGGCCCTGTGAGGACGATTCTGAAATCTGAAACAGTCCCTTTGCTAATAGTTTAAATTACGTCAGGGGCCAGCACTGCTGATTCTGAAGACCCTGGGCAGATCACATCGGCATAGCCACACAGAGAAAGTGGAATCTGAATGGATGAAACTGTACCTGCGATTCACTACTCAGGCCAGAGCCATGTCTAATTGAAAAATATTGCTTTGGTAACATCTGCTGGCATCTTGGTACCAACCAACTCTGTTGAACTAAGGGGAAGAGCTTCATTTTTGTCAAGCCATAGACTCGTCTAACAGAAAAAAAGTGCTTTGCTGCCATCTTGTGGTATTTAATGGCAATTACAAACCAAATTGGTAGGCTTCAATTACTTGCAGATTTTTGCAATTTGCAGCGGGGTTCGGTCCCTATCCTCCATGCTTCACTGTATTTTGGTCACGACTTAACCAAGCCGAAATTTATAGCAATTACTGTATACAGTGGTGCCTTGACTTTTGAGTTGAATTCATTCCATAACCATGCTCATCACTCAAAACTCTCACGTCGCAAATCATCTTTACCCATTGAAATGAATGGTAATGCCATTATTTCAATGATGAGGTGGAATACAGACAGATATGAAGAAACATTTCACTACTACTGTAAGTGACTAGGTAAGTAAGTCAGTGTGCAAAGGATAAAGAATATATGCCTGCAAATGGTATATTGTCTGTTCACAAGTGTTGCTATCATTTGCGTTCAAATATCTGTTGTTTAAAGGTTAACAAGTACTGCGATATCGATGGCAGTCCTTAGGCCGTATATGCCGTTTTCCATTGTATGTTAGCGTTCCAAAAGCAAAGCAAAGCTAAGCAGTTGTTTTATATACACATCTTTGTTTTATGTTTTGTTATGTTTTTTTTTTAAAGCAAACTTCAACTGGCAGTGGAAATAAACTTTTACAGAAGAATTATTCCCTAGCTGCCAAACTACCGGTACTCTGTTGTGACCTGACTTAGGCTGACTTCAGTGCTGCCATCAACAGCTCGTATCTCCAAGTCAAAGCAAAAATTCGGCTGAACGATAACTTGGATCTCGAAAAACTCTAAAAAAAACTTCAGTCAGTTCAATCGTAAATCAAGGTACCACTGTCCTATAATGTGGATAGGGAGTGATTCTAAACAGAGCAGTCCTATTGTTTCAACAAGTGTGTTTTGGTCCCAACAATACTCGGAACAAGGGTCAGCTCAAGAAACTCTGATTCGGAGATAATCAGTTCACTGTCAGTTCATCCTGCATGTGCTCATTTTAGCCGATTAGCCTCAGGCGAGATTATATCAACATGATTAAGTGGCACGGGCGTGATGGATGGTGACCTGCAAGAGAAAAGGGGGTACACCGCCACTCCTGGGCCCCCATCTCGGGCCCCAAGGTCACGCCTGCTCGGCTTTGTCAAAGAAATCCTTTGGATAAAATGTAACCCCTGGTACCAACTGAACCCCAACCCACACCACCGCTACCATCCACCCGAAACCACTCATCTTGCTTACTTGCATCAACGTGGGGGGAAAAAAGGATTGGATTGGATTCCCTTGGCAGTAGATTGCACGGATGAGCGCGAAGTGTGCTATGGTGACATTGTCATTGTACTGTTGGTGCATTCAGCAGTGTGCGCTCTGACAAGAATGAAGTAGTGGATGTCACTGGATGTACTTCAGATTGTGTAAAAGTAGTGACACTCTGTTCTTTTGTCGAAATAGAGATACTGATATGAAAAAACTAAAAGACTGGTACTGATTTGGCCCCTTAAGGTAAAAAAAAAAAGTAGAATGGGAATCTGAAATGTACTTAAAGACCGGAGTAAAAATACATTTTTATTATCAATTACACCTCTGGAGAGAAAACAAAACTAAAAGAAAACTGGACTTTGTTATTTTTCATTCTCTACACTTAATTACATTCTGTCAATATCAATATTTCGATTAGATTTGGAATTTAGAATTTATGTTGCCATTAGTTTGTACAATAAAACAAAAATGTTAATTTTAGCCCTTTTTTTACAGGCTAAAAGTACAGTAAGTCTCCAAGATCTCACTCAAGATACCAACCGTAGTTGACTTTCACTCTCTATATTTGCAAAGTAAGCAGTGAATGTGCAATGACTGTATCTCTTTTCAAATGTAGGGAGTAAAAGTAAAACGTCATCAGAAATTAATGCTCAAGCAAAATCAAAATAGCTAAAGACTCGAACGAAGTATCTTTACTCTGTTACTTCCCACCACTGACTTTATGATGTGGTCATATTCAAACAAAAAAAAAACAAAGCAACACAACTCAAGACAACATAGGCAAGTTGAATTCAATTACGTGGTAAATGGAGGATAATGTAATGGAAAAATAACGGACTGTACCATTTTTTTACTCTGGGGAAAAAGGTGGGAAGAGTCATTTGAATAGCTGTCCACTGGAGTGACTTATGCACAATTTTGCCATGAAACACTCACAATTAGAAATCAGCATTTTACCACATTATTAGTGAACAAAATCGTATTTTGTTCCACTTGTATTAATTGATGAAAGACATGTCAGCTTTTTCTCACCACACATTTTTTTCCCAGCCCTTGCAAAATGTGCACTAAATGTGTTTTGTTTTTTTGTTGTTGTCATGAATAATTTTTTTTTTGGGTCACTTACTGATTTTAAACGCTAGGAGGCTCTGCATGATCATCATACCCCCTCTCTCCACTTTTCTCTGTGCGCGTGTGGCATCATTGTCAGCCACGTGCCGGCGTCATTTGTTGTTGCCGTTTAAAAGCATGAAAAATGAGCTCTCATCACACTCTTCCTTACAGGCCTGAGAGCATCTCAGCAGGCGTAATTGACCTCCTGTACTACGAAAAGCACTTTCTTGGGGGGTGGGGGGGGGGGGGGGAACCCCAAAA